>JAIPMN010019690.1:0-12378 GCA_020650975.1 Apostichopus californicus
AGACACAGTGCAGAGAGGATGGAAAAGAGACGGCTTGTCTCCGGCTCAACGGCTGGATGGACGGCCATCAGAAGCGTCGTCATTATCAACAATGCATTAAAGAAATCTCGCGAGAAAGAGAGAGAATCTGCCATTCCTGTTTCATAGAAATTATTCACAATATCCGACAGCTGCACTGTGGTCACAATGCTCAGAGTTAATTATAGTGAAGCCAGAGTTCTTTATAAGCATCAGCACGATTCGAATTCAAGCTATCAGGTTTAACATTTAAAATAAAGTAAAACTGTTAGAAAACTGCTTATCCACTAAAAAGTCTATGTAAGAGAGCCTGTTTAAGCCCTGTGTAAAACCTCAATATAAGTTTAACATTTAAAGACGAGGATGGTAATGGATCCAACTGTGACAACGGATCTGTAGCCTACTTCTATATGCAGTGGCGTAACCAATTGTTTCAAACTTTGAGTTTAAACTTATATATTTTAATAACTTAATGACGAATAAGAGCAAATTTCCCCACGTAATATATTTATTGGGGATATTCTGCAATCCCTACCCAAAATTATTTTTTGTGACATCGCATAATATAATTTGCATTAATTTAAAGATTCAACAATCATATATGCATAGACGCCCAAGGGCGTAGGAACCGGTGGGGCTGGGGGGCGCCAGCCCCCCAGTGAAAAATATGGTGGGGCGGAAGAAACATTCCGCCCCCCCCCCCCCGCTCCGCAAGTCAGAAAACCCCTTTTTCATTTCCAAATGAGAAAAAAATCTCATTCGGAGCACCAAATTGCATCTAAGGCCAGGTGAAATGCAAAATTATTTACAAAATGGAGTGGGTGTTGAAGTGTGCTATATTGCACCAAATTGCATCTGAGGCCACCTGGAAATGCAAACAAATTCCAAAAAAAGACCCCTCCCCCAGGCCGGCCATCAGTCTTCAGCCCCCCCCCCCCACTCAAAAGTACTTTCCTACGCCACTGTAGACGCCTATCGGATAATTAATGGTTATTATTTCCGAACCGAGGCAAATTTGTTAAGTATGATAACTGAGGGGAAATGCTTCAAGGTCAGAAATTTTTATCTACGTTTAATATAAGGGACCATTATTTTAATAGATATAACATATTTTGGGCTGTATATTGACTTTAAATGAGAAATAAACCGTACCGTCATCGTCTCATATAATGAGCGCACAAAAGTACTTCACATGGAAAATTTAGTTTTGTTGGAGATACCATAAGGCTTTGGGGTGAGTGGGGTGGGGCGTCCCGCGTCGGATCGTGTGCATAAATTGCCACCGGCTCAGTCAGCAACTTCGGCATCTCAACTTTATGCGCCTTCGGCGACTCAGACGTGAGATAGGTTTAACGAAGTTCTCCTTAAACCATGACCTACATGACCTATACAATATTTCTTGACTTAAAAGATCATCAGTATTAGCACGTTAAAATTAACTTTCTCTGATTTCATAATTCAGTATTGTATTTTGTGTGGGATGACAGCTAGTCAAGCAAGAATATTCCGTTCAAGTAAATATGCTATCCAACAACAGAGAGTAGGCTCCATGGTCTAATTACTCAGCCAGTTACAGGATAGCTGTACCAATGTTATGTTATTATAGTCTGTTACACAATCGGTCTAATTAGTCACCCAGTTACAGGGTAGCTGTATCAACTTGTAATGTTATTATAAGTCTGTTACATAATTGTTCAGTCATGTTAATGTCAGGTACTGTATGGCTTGAGGGTAACTTAGGTTGATCAATTGATATCATATTTTTAGAAATACTTTGTAGATTTGCTAAAAAATCAAACGTATAGAGCTTCAGGCTACTTAAAAGTCACAGGCGAAGACGAAACAAAACAGCGAGTAATTTTTATTTTGGTAATAGTTTATTGCAGCAATGTCCTTCACATGTGAATATAATCATCAGTATATATACGACGAATAGAGTCGGGCATAGAAATAATGTCAGCCTATGGAGTAAACAATAAATAAACCCCGTCGGTGCTCAGGACAACGATGCATAGAACGAGTGGCCATATTTAGAGCACCGACGGTAGTAGTTAATTTCAGGAACCGTTAAATGGCAGTCCCTGGTTTACCGTATCAATAGGGCTAGATTTACAATTTTTGGGGCCTTAGACCAGATATAAATTAAGGAGCCCCGGCCAACTGGACGTATTAAAAGCGACCAATAGGTTATGTTTGCATTTCATTTCAGAAGTGCAGTTATGTGTTTGGATACAGTACATGCATGCACAGATTATACTCGTGGCTGCAATAACAATCTGATAAGGAAAGCAATCATTAAAAGATGAAATGAGAAGAATTTATAAAGATATTCACTGGATATGAATGTAACATGCTGTGATAATTCTGGTTATTTTAATCACTAATTTTTAGGATAATAAATTACGCACAAGTTTATGTTTCATAAAATACTCTTTTATCATTCGGCAAAAGAAACCAACAGGACGTTTTGCCGTTTCACAGGTTCCTGCTTGCAGGAGGATCTTAAATACATACATACATATGGATGTCTCTTTGTCGTAATAAACAGAACGGAAAAAATAATGCCCTCAGTTATTGAGTGGGTGTATCCCTCACTCAGACCTCTTTCTTTGGATACAGTTAACAACAATAACATCATGTTGTCGGTTCAAATTCAGTCTCTAAAAGTTAAAATAAAACAGAAGACTTCATATTATTTTAAAGCTTAAATATAACAATATCACATCTTTCACAATCACAAAACTACACTTGGAAGATAAATACCTCAAATTCAAACTCGACTCAGAGATAACCTTTTTGGGCTAAAAGTTAAACTTGGGCTTCGTTTAAACTTTCATTTTATCTATCATTCCCATTTAATTGTCTGATTGTATTCAAGTTGAGCAAATGTTAAAGTATCTTAGATTTCTAGCAAAGGGATATCAGCTTTAACACATGAGAGTCGTTCAAATTGTTCGAGAGTGGTTTGGCGTCAGCCACAAAAATGTACTGAAATATTCACATAGAAAAGATTTGATATAACTTTAGCTACTATCAATATAGAAGCTCATGATCAATCCTCATAATATATCCTTTGAGAAAAACACAACAAACTATGCATGTTTGAAAGATTTAACTTGAAGGAGATACAAACCCTACCATCAACATTGACCTATGTGACAGAGGTAAATGTCATGAAACAACACCCCGGAAACAGCTAAGAAAAATCTTACTGCACTTGTAAGATATCATAGATTTGATGTTGAAGACTTGATCAAGTCTAAATTATGACATCATCAAGTCACATGTCATTCATTTCCTTACATCTTTCCATACTTATCATAACGTTTACTTTCTGTACTAAAGATGACTTTTACAAATGCTGAATCTAAAATATGGAAGCTCTTAACATGACCTAATGATGGCAGTGATAACATTTGACATTGGAAACATGAAAACAAAACCAAGAGAAAGTCAAAGCTTTCAGCTCCTAGCGACAAAAAGATTTACCAAAAAAAACACTCTAAAACTAGGATATCTACCACAAAAAAACAACATTTTTCTTAGCGTTTTTGGGAGTTGTCCTTCACAAAGATCTGTCTTATTAGCTTAATATGATGGTTGGGTTTGTGTCTGCTTAACCTTAAGTTTTGAACAAATGGAGTGCTTATGTCCAATCTACTTCTGCTTCAGCTCTTTACAAGAAAAAAACTTCTTGTAAACATAATGCATAAATATTCTGACCAGCTGGAAACTAAATGGGTGACTAAAATGCATAGCTCAGTTGGAAATAAACTTATAGGAAAATGTGTAAAAAATTTCTTTTTCAAAAGAAAATCATGGGTTGACTATCTTCAAAAGTAGCAAAAACACACAGTGAGTGATACATTATATAGAGTTCTCTTGCGTCTGCTTCTGCTGCAACCTGCTATACAGTGATGAGATAAAAACCTCTTTAATCCAAAGCACTTAAAGGATTATCATAGTAAAGGTTATGCATCACATAGTAAGTGTATGATTAGAAGATCAGTTCTAGTCCATGTGAAAGGTAACAGCAGGGAGAGCAAATGGGAGGGGGGAGGGGGGAGGGGGGGGCGGTGGAAGGGGGAGAGGTTTCACCGTGGAAGTTTTGTTCTCTCCTGAGACTTACATTAGAGACTACAAAATGAACATTTGTTTCACAAAGACTAATATCTACTGCCTCACAGGATTATTTCCTACAATTCCATGCAATATGGAATTTTAAAAAGTTGGTCAAAAAAATGGTTTTTCCATATTGAATAGTAATTTTGAACCATTACGACTTGCGGCTAATTGACGACCCTGGGGGTTCATTAGTCTGCTGTTTCTTAATCATTTGTATATTCTTTAAGAATAAACTAGACTTTGGTATAAAAGTATATTACTGTGCTGATACAAAGAGAAAATAACACTAGTTACTTATCATTAAACTGATAGAGAACTGTTACACCTACACGAGGCATATTGGTTTAGCTTGTGTTTATAAAAATAGCAATCATTATTAACACTGAAAAGTGAACAAACTTGACTGTAATTATTTAGGTGGTTTATCCATGAGACACATTTGCTTAACTGTTATGAAGTAATTGTTGCTACAGTTCAACTATCTGTGAAATAAGAACTTGGATCAAACCATTTGGAACAAAATGACACAACAGCTTTCATAGGAAGAAAGTGGGATGTAAGGCATCATTTTTCTATCTTTCTCTCTCTCTTTCCTTTTGCTGATTCTGTTTTGTGCCTGTACTCTGGTTTTGCTACAAACTCAAAATGATAATTGAATATTATTACTGTTGACTGTAAGAACTTCACTTAAAAAAGAAAAGGTATCAAGGCTTTACGATTCTTTGGGTAGTCGTCAAATTTCTGAAGGTACCACCTGAAACAGAGGAAAAACAGAAAGAAAACTGGACACACTATCTCTAAATATATTCTCATCTAATAACTGATCATGAAATAACTGTCTTGTTTCATCATGACTAATACTTTACAGCTAATTTCAATTATTTATTGAAAATAAGAACTGTTTCACAAGTTCAATGACTGGTTTTCAGCTATGGACTTACAAAGTTAGAGAGGTATTTGGTTCTTATCACCAATCGTGAAAAATGCTCTGTTCTAAGATTTTAAAGAAATAACAGGGCGTCATCGGTCAGAAATCTATATGAAAAGGCGAGTTGTTTTAATTTCTAAACGGAAAGGGAAAACAATAGATGTGACCTCCTGAAAGCAAAAAATGGATCAAACTATGGACAATAATGTAGTTTACTGACATGACCTTTAAAATATCAAAATAAAAGATGAAGAATTTGTCAGTCATTTTGTGCAGACTTACCATAAGACCTACTTCAGGTAAATACGGAGTGAATACCTTTGAAACAATGGCATTGCTCCAAACCCTATCCTTCCCCCAACTCCACCCCTCACCGCTCAAACCTCATCCTTTCCCCAACTCCACCTCTCACCCCTCATCCTTTCCCCAACTCCACCTCTCACCCCTCAAACCTCATCCTTTCCCAACTCCACCTCTCCCCCACCCCCCTCGTGTAGAAGTACTTACTCATGATGATGCATTGCACGTTGACCAACGTTGCATGTACTGAATATGCAGAAAGAGACAGCAGGGAGAGACCAACAGGCAATTGCAAAACCCATCCATTCCACAATCTCACCCAAAAAGTTGGCACCAGAAACATAATTGAATAGACCTCCTGACAGCAAAAAAAAGAAGGATAGTAGTAGGAAAGTAGAAAATACTGCCCCCAAGTACCTTCTTCTCTATTCATTTCAGCCAAATGGAGTAGTACAATTTCCATCATTGGGTGAGCACTTTAAAAATGCTTGTTGGATTTCATGTGTGTGTCATAGTTCAGGATTGAGTCACTTTAGAAACATATAGGCCTACTGTGCCTCTATTGATCATATCCATTCCTCTACTGCACCCATCCATGCCTCTATTGATCCCATCCATGCCTCTGTTGATCACATCCATGCCTCTATTGATCACATACATGCCTCTATTGATCCCATCCATGCCTCTACTGATCCCATCCATGCCTCTACTGATCCCATCCATGCCTCTATTGATCCCATCCATGCCTCTATTGATCACATACATGCCTCTATTGATCCCATCCATGCCTCTACTGATCCCATCCATGCCTCTGTTGATCACATCCATGCCTCTATTGATCCCATACATGCCTCTATTGATCCCATCCATGCCTCTATTGATCCCATCCATGCCTCTACTGATCCCATCCATGCCTCTATTGATCCCATCCATGCCTCTGTTGATCACATATGTGCCTCTATTGATCACATTAATGCCTCTAGTGATCCCATCCATACCTCTGTTGATCATATCTATGCCTCTATTGATCCCATCTATGCCTCTGTTGATCCCATCCATGCCTCTATTGATCACATTCATACCTCTGTTGATCATATTCATGCCTCTATTGATCACATCCATGCCTCTGTTGATCACATCCATGCCTCTTTTGAACACATAAATGTCTCCATTGATCACATCCATACCTCTGTTGATCACATTCATGCCTCTACTGATAATATATATGCCTCTATTGATCACATTCATGCCTCTAGTGATCCCATCCATACCTCTGTTGATCATATCCATGCCTCTATTGATGACATACATGCCTCTATTGATCCCATCCATGCCTCTGTTGATCACATCCTTGCCTCTATTGATCACATCCATGACCCATGCCTCTATTGATCACATCCATGCCATGATCCATGCCTCTATTGATCACATCCATGATCCATGCCTCTATTGATCACATTCATGCCTCTACTGATCCCATTCATATCTTTGTTGATCATATCCATGCCTCCATTGATCCCATCTATGCCTCTCCTAATCATATCGGTGCCTCTAATGATGATCACATCCATGCCTCTTGTGATCACATCCATGCCTCTAGTGATCATTGACATATCTCTTATGATCATATCATGACACCATCAAATATTTAGCTATTACTGAATACATTGGTTACATTTTAATATGACCTGGTCTTCTTTTCTTAATTGTGCCATCTACAACTGCATTTTGCAGTCTCTCACACATCATTTCAGAGAATGAACTGAAACTGAAATTACTTTCCGAGAAACCGAGAAATGACCAAGTATGACCATTACCAACCAAAGGTCAATGAGAAACAGATTAAATTTAAAAAAAAAAAAAACAACCATACCTTCTGGGATTTTGTACCCGGTTTCACCTGGTTTACGCAAATTTCTTAAAACTGAGTCTGAATGTATATTGATGATGAGACCAAGAAAGAAGAGAGCAATTCCTGACAAAAAAAAGAAGATAAACAGATATAAAACTAAATATTGAGTCCCAGGCCTAGAATTTCACAATTTTAGCCACTTGAAAGTGGTTAAAATATCTTTAAGCTGTACTGTACAGGCTTATGGAAGCAGCCCAATGATTCTTACTGATAATAAACATAATGCAGGGCTTTAGTTTAATGCAGAAATCATGTTGTTATAATGTGTAAATGCAAAGAGAAAAATGCAGTCGCCAGTTTTGTTTTGGCTCCTGGCAATTGACAAAATCCACAATCATGTAGACAGATATCAGGCTTAATATTGGGAACTGTCATTCAATTAACTATGGTAATTGTAAGCATATTTCAATATTCCAGTCATTTTTCAAGGAACATTGTTAAACACTCGCAAACTTTGAATTTTTATTACTCACATATGATAAAGCAATCGTTAACCATTGACCCGAATCACTAATATTCCACCAAGTTATGTAAATTGTTTGTGGAGGCATGCATTTACAAATATACACCTTGAGTATCACGCATATGCAAATAAACACATTTAGAAACACTTGCACGTACAAATTCAAGCCCTGTTAACATGGAAACCCACTCCCATCCATGTGAAAGTATGGATGCTTACATTTGCCAATTCACGCAAATTCAAATGATGGCTTAATGTAAAACATTTCTTTCCAAAAACTTTCTTACCAATTACGAATCTTGGATCAGAAAACCACCAATCTTGGTAAGTACTGACGTGTAGTAGATACGCTGCCTGCATAAATCCGTTATAACAACAGAATACTAATGCCAACATGAACGGCACCACAGGAGTCACCTTTCCACCTCTTAGCAGGAAAGGAAAGATGAAAGTTCTGCAAGGAAAAATGATAGAACAGTCGTAATCAAATGGACATTTTGAGAGCGATCGAAAAACCTCACTGTAATCTGTGATGAAACAAATGTTAATCACTTTGCAGCTATTTTAAATCATATACTGTGGTCCCAAAACGGTCTCTGTTGGACCACGCAGAATTCAGTCATCATGCCTTACTTTGAAAAGTAGGACTGGCAGTTCTCAAATTCCTGTTACCACAATTAATACTTTACAATTAAAAAGGTTTCTGCAGACCAAAAGGTAGTGGTCAGCACCAAGAGTATTTCCAGCAATGATCGGTCTGCCACAAATCACTTTCAATTCAAAACAAGGAAAATTACTGCAGGGTTATTTGCATCTATAAGGCAAAAGGTCGAAGCAAACAGAATTTTGATCTCCTGCACAGTTAATTAAATATTTACACACAACACATAGGGAGCTGAGTCACAGAGTAGAACTGTGGTTCCCTGGGGATATTATACCATTCATCTGGAAAAATTTCCATAGTTATTGGAAACATATCAAATCCTGCTGGACAATAATCCATCCAGGCTGTCATGTAGGCTTAATTTTTGACAAGTTTGTCGGAACGATTATGCATACTATTTTAGCGTGGTAATATTGTCAGTACCAACTCCACAGTGATCTGGCTTTAACAAGTGAGGCCCCTCCTACCTGTTATCCATTATTACAGTAGCATGCTACTACATACAGACTTACCTTTGAAAGTAATGCACAAGAAAAACTGCAATAAGTACTCTGCCAACTTTTGAAGATCCAGAGGAGTCAGTAAAAACAGCTAAATAGACTGGAATCATGAAGCATGGAAGCTCTTGAAGAAACCAAGCAACTTTCCCATGAATACCAAAGCCATAGACTTTAGTATTCGCATACCGCCCATACGGTGCCTGAAGGGATAGTCACGTGAAAAGAGAGAAAGTTGAAAACTGAGAGGGCATTCACATTTCATCAACATAGGTCTTGAAAATGAGACGTGCAGAGGAGGGAAGCTGTGAAGCGGTTGAAGATTATCAAACAACAACTTTAATAGGTAATGTACAGTTAAAAAATAGACCTATAGGAAAAACAAGTATTACCTTGATAATACATATTCAAACCATGGAATTGCAAAAGCGTTACATGGCCAGCCAGCTTTTCTATAAATGTTCTTCACCTTTCATCATAGGAATTTTTAGGAGAATCACAGATTACAGTGAGGTTTTTCGATCGCTCTTACATCTAAATGAGTCAATCATCCATCCCTAACCCTTTCTACCAAGAGCAGGGCTCATTTTAAAGAAAATGTTAAGATTGTCCTTCGGACAACCTAGCATTCATATTTGGTTGTCTGAAGGAATTTTTTGGTTGTCCAATGAAAGCACCCAAAAATACTACTGGAGTTGCCTGATGTGGTACATTGCACACATCGTGTGCACTTAAGTTACTAAATACATGCCCAGGGACTATTATGTTAGTTAAATACGTCCTGCGTTTTTCCAACACTTGGATTTTAAAATGGTGCGCTTCGCGCAAGACCAGTACATAAGTAATCATACAATGTACCAATTTAGCCTTGTAGGTGAGTACCGTAATGTGTGGCTACGCAGGCTTAAGTCTTACTCTCAGTGACTAGTATAATTAAGATTGACTTTGCCAAAATTTTGGACAGAACTGTAGTGTACAGCATTGTTACAAACGCAGGATTTTGCATCTTGGACGCAATTTTATAGCAACGGACGCAAAACTTCAAATTGCTTCCGTCTGGCAAAAATTTGGGGGAAACACCAAGTACACATACTCACAGCTAGGCCTATGAAAAAAATAAACAATCTTTTGAATGAATATCTTTCTTTCTTTTCAAAAAACCACAACTTCTTCTCAAAAGAACCAAAATTCCAAACCTTTTTACAGATGATTGAATTTGTTTCAAACCTTTTTACAGATGATTGAATTTGTTTGAAAACAAATAAATCATAACAATCAACTGCAAGTACAGAGTTAACCACATTTCCATTACTTCATGCTAACAATAGTCAATGGTGGTCTCCAAATTTCCTGTGATTTGATTGGTTAATAGCCCTTACCATTGTCTGCAAACATTCTTGCATCTATTATGATCAATGAACACAAAGGATGTTGTTTTTAAGCAACTACTTGTAACTATGGTAACTAGTCTACGGTAAACTTCCTGCTTCAGAATTTGCCAATAATTTGTTCTTGTATACTAGTTACAGCAGCTTTCATCATTTGATTTTTTTGTGCACATTATAGACATATCACTATAGGCTTCCCTTGCGCACAAGCCAATGTTTGTCAGGGGTCATTATAACTAAGTATTGTGCGTTCCTGTAGAGGTATTTTAAAGTGCATGTTTTATGAAGGTCTGTAGAGACAAAAGTTTTTCTTAGCAAAGGCGAACATTGTTAAGACGTTTTAACTTTTAAACTCCTGGTAACAATAATGAGTGTAGAGTAATAGACATTTTATGTGGCGTATGACCCTGTTCATGATTAAATTATTATTTCCAGAAACAGAGGGTAATCCCAGGGTATACGGCATGTACATTGCAGCAATAAGAGAACATGCTATATGCCCACATGCACAGTATGGCACTGTATACATGTTGTATTACAGCTAGCTTGTCATACATGCTTGGGCCGCCAGGGTCTGTAATCTACAAAGTATACAATACTTTAAGGTAACCATAAGTGGAGATGTCAGTATCCAAATTCTGTCTTTACTAACAACAAAACGTGCTAACTGCAAGTTAGCTATGCCCAGGGGTGGACATACAGCTAAAGTGTATGATTTTTCGTCATTACGGAATGTACAAAAATGTGATTTATTTCTTATGTGTTTCTAATATGAATGTGGGCGATACCATCACTTTAAATATCACTTATTTGGGGCAGATTTTGATTTTAAAGAAAATAGGGATTTTCCGAAGTAATTTGTTCAACGTGTGGAACACAAATGCTAGTTGTCTGTCGGACAACCTATGCAGTGTTTTAGGTTGTCCGACGTGATTTTTGGTTGTCTCGGACGAACGGACGAGCATTAACTTTGAGCCCTGAAGCATCTAAAATATAAAATAGATTGACTTACTAGTTGTGAATTAGGAAGTTCTAGATAGAAACAGTGAGGTAAACCAACATGCAAGGATGCAAGTTGAACAGTCACAGAATAACGAGTGCCCTAATTCTCCAGTTTTCAGATGATCTTAGCAATTACATGTACTATTAGTACTAAATATGTACACAACTTTCTGTGTCTTTGAACAACAGTATTACCTCTTTTTTAAGTTCCTTTTATGTAATACACTATTTGTGTATGGGTTTGTTAAACCAATACATCCAAAGAAATATTTAGCTAAAAACAAGCATGTATCTTTTGCTTTAAAAAAAAACTCTTTTTGAAAGGTTGGAGGAGGATAGAGGTCATGGTTAAGTACAGTAGTGTTACTAACCTTTAACATATACAATGCAAGAAAAACAAGGATAGAGCATGCCAGCATAAACTGGCTCATTATGGTAATAACTTCAGACTCAGTTTTGTCAAAGGCTTCCAGGATCTGAACTCCAATTCCTGTCAATGTAAACTCCTCTTTTCTGTCTTCCATTTTGTCTTTCACCATTGGTATTCAGCCCTGAAAGATGGAGAAAGACTTAAAGTGAATTCCTTAGTAACCAAGTTGAAAGTTAATCATTCCAGATGGGCCTCCTGCAGATTCAAGACAAAACATCATTTAATGAAGACACCTTCAATAAAGAAAAGCTAAAGGTAACTTAACCCATATAATATAAGTTGGTTCTACCGACACATCATGCACTATGGGGCCAAGGCATAAATTATATAAGGCGACTGTTAATTACGTAGCCTAGATTCTATTCAACATTAAGTACTATGTTGGTACCTAGTCCTACATTCAAAGCTTTAGCAGGCTCAGCTTAGGTCTGTACTCTGTAGAAAGGCAGCCTGTGAAACAGGCATATTGTGAAACAGTGACTGTAACTGTGTAACTCGTTTGTTAAATGTCTGTCTTGGGGTCTGTCTGACAGGTAGACTAGACTTAAAGGTTACATACACAACTGGCTGTATGTATGTACTTAGCCTAGGCCTAACTTACAACAAACTATGCCCTAATAAGTAATAGACCTATCCTAAAGTATTCCTGGG
>JAIPMN010019691.1:0-12527 GCA_020650975.1 Apostichopus californicus
GATTCATTGCAGGATTACTTGTTCATTTTGGAATTGGAAAGGTATGATTTCTGATAAGTTATAGACTATTTACAGATTTCTGCAGTTCGAGTCACTCTCTATACATACATATGTATGTTACTGTGTATAGGTGTATAGGAGGCGGAAGTTAGTGCATGCTCTTTACTTTACCCATATATGTATCTATCTATGTATACATATATGTACTATAGTGCTCAGTGTGGGAAGAATATATGGAAACATATGGTGGGGGTATTGGACGGTTGGTCCATTATCGATGTAGGGGAAGAATAAAAGGTGGGAAAAAATCGATTTAACTGTTGTCAAAGTCCGTAAGAAAGGGGAAGACTTTACTTTCTACTTAATCAAAAATAAATTGACATTCAAACTCATTCTTCTTAAATATATAAAATATTCTCAAACTTATATCAAATAATATTTGTTTGTATATTATTCAGTTGGTACGTTTTATTAAAGTTATCATATTTCATAACTATATAGAGCTACAGATCAAATATGACAGACGTACATTTCGAACGTTTGTTAGAAAGTTCAACAAACGATCGCAAATTTTTGTATATGTTTTTTTTTAAATTTCATTTTTAACCTTTTTGTAACCTAACTTCGTAGCCATTGCTTCTCCGACACGCGCTGTATTTGATCAACGGTCCCAAAGAGGACAATCTCTTTATATGTTTTGCGTTAAAAATCCGTGTGTGATATTCAAAGCGCCTTCTGTGTATTCTGTAATGGGATACCGTGACTCCAAAGTTTATCCTCTTTCCCAAAGGTATAGCGATGAACAACGCGTTATAAACATCTGTAGTAAAACTGTCGAGGCGGTATATATATTATCGCTGCTTTGTATTTGAGAAGAGAAAAGTGTGTGAGCTACACCAGGGAGTTGCTATGGAAACTCCCTGGCTAAACTAGGCTATTTAGGTATCCTTCATGCTGGTATAAATGCTGCGTTTTGCCTTGTATAATGGCTACATATGGCTGATACCCTTCCCAACCACTATTAACACGTCAAAGATGTAAGGTAAATCAATATATAATCTTTACTTTAAGTCCACCCACGAAATCGCAGCAGGGATGACGAAAGTACGCATGAACTGCAGTGGCGTGCAAAGCAATGAAGCCTTATATACGGTAAATTTGTGGGACACAATTTATTGGACTAAACGATCAATAATTTGCATAATAGGAGCAGGCAATTGGTTATAGCCAGTTCAATAACGGGTGTTTGGGGGGGGGGAGGGAAGAGGAAGGGGCAGGGGTAAGGGGAAGGGTAGCGAGAGGTTTCATGTTATGTCTGAATATGATATGGTTGCCAAGGTCACTTTTTGAAGCAGTACTGAAATGTTACATAATTATTTACTTGTACGTTTTCATGTGGTGAGAACGGTAACAGTTATGTGCATATAAGCCCTATATATTTAAAGTGTGTAGTGTATATAGGCCCTAACGTATAAAAACTGTGTACATGTTGTAGTGGAATATACTTGATCTTTATTGTGTACGCAAAGTAGAACAAAATGCTATATACATGTATTAAAAGTCGTTCCTTTGGTAGCTGTATTCTTTTCGAATTATAATATCAATAGGCCGATAATTTATTGTTTAAGGTTAAAGTTAGTTAGTATAGGCTGCAAATTATAACACGCTATAATTGCTATAAGTTTTCGAAAAGAACTTTCCTGGAGGTATTTACTCTCCAAATTGTTCTCGACATTTGTAAGGAACGCATAAGATGACTGAATGTATACCATGTGTTGAGGAAACTTTCCTCGAAGGTTATAATCAAATCAGTTTAAGAATTTCAACCAATGGTGACCATATTTGAATATCTAGCATATTTGTGGCCAATACAGCATAACTTTAAGCTTCATTTAGTGTGGTGCAGATTGTAAAGAAAGATATAGGCCTATATAGAGTTATCACTGTTAAGAGTCGACACGCCAACTTTATAAACAATATTCGTTAAATGAAATGAAAGGCTTTTATGATGCTTAACATGTACTACATCATAAGTACTGTAAATAAAACTGTAAAGTAACGATTAAAGGCATTGAAGACTCGCCCCAAACCGCGTGCCACGCTCTGAAAAAGTTAACTTTCCGTTGCTTGCCAGTGAAGTTTTCATTTGTCGCTACAAAATGCAGACAGTAATGAAACGTGATACCTTGTTATCTTTTATCTAGACCTGAGATGTCCATCGCTGCTATGTACACTGTGTTGTGGGTATTGACCGTAGATGTATGTATTGATTGTACACTAGTGTCTAATTACCGACTGTAGCAAACTGTGAGTGTGTTTTCTGGGATCGATGGTGGTGTCTAACACTTCTGTTACACCTCATTCGAAACTAGGTCAGTTTACCGGCATGAGACGTTTCTTTGTGCGCGAGTCTTCACACCCTTTAAGTCAACAGCAATATATAGTCTGAAAGTAGACGAGGCTGGTATTATACGAGTACAACACCCTTGACTGGAGTGTAAGTTAGATAACCCCTTGTGATGTTCGCGTGTTCGAGTACTTATAACCTTACACTATATATACTTCATGAATGCCTCGTGTTCGAGTGTATACAAATCCATTGCGAATATGAAAGCACAGGCTATATACCATATACTACCATACGAGTCGCCCTATATATACGGACTCACTAATAGTCGGGGTACAAAAAATTAATTCAAAGGCAAAAATCGGGGCATAAAGTTTCTCTCTGTAAGGTCATGTATACTTTGGAAAGAATTATCCCAAACGTATGCTAGAATGAATGGTTTCAGTGTGTTGTAACTTATAACATCTCTTTGCCATTTGAGCATACATCAAAGTTTGGGGTCGCTTTATATGCCCTTTGAAGGATGATAAAGTTTTATCGGTGTTCCTATATTGAGGACTTTATACGGGTCACTGCACTGAAATTCAACGGTAAATTGTTACCAATTTTGGAATAGCTCACAAACGGTGGAGTGTATCTTTGTTAATACACGCTATATATAATGTTATAACCTGAAGGTATGAATAGAGGCCATGCGGGAGTATAAAAACTATTCCATTAATAATAGGTTAACCGACTTAACAACTTAGAATTCGTCATAACTTTCCAGGCCCGGTATAAAACAGTGACGTTTTCAACTGACATCTCCTACACTCTATGTGGTAGCTGATGGCTTGTACATCATGCATGATACTTGTAAATGTACCCATGCACCCAACCACGACTGATAGATAAGATTTTGTGTTAGAATAAATGAAAGTTTGGTAGTACATCCCAACCTAATGTTGCGTAAGCTTCTTATATTTCAGCGGCGGATTTTCCAAATACCTTATATCACCTTCATTCCTCCTTATTTTCTTTTCATCATCGGTAATTTATTTCCCCTACCCCAGTCATGCCGCCCCCCCCCCTCACACACAAACAAACACAAACACACACATCCACAAATACACGCAAAAACGTCAACATACATGTTCTTCGGATTTCGATTTGAGCAAATATTTTGGAATAATCACAGTTTTCCTTTCTTTCAATTTTGCTAAGAGGAAGTAAAATCGAGTGGGATTCTGGGACGGTTTATCTCAAGGTGAAGTAGTTCCCGGCCGTATCTCTCTCTCGCTCTCTCTCTGGGTTAAATACTTCGCCCTAAATATTCTAGATGGAGTAAAATTTGAGTTATTTCATAAAACCGCGGGTACATGTCAAGTTGCATAAACCCGCAAGGGCTAACCGGCCTGTTTCTATGGTGAACTCATATTTGATGGAAATTTCTGTTATTCAGTAATCTCAAAGGGTGGTACATTCATGGAAACTATATGAACACCGAAAACAAGAAGAGTTGAATATGAGATATTAATATTAAATTTATAGCACTATTGTATGACTTATAGAAGACGTTGACTGCATGGGTGCATGATGTTGAGACGATGTATGTCTTTGAAAACAGAATTACAAAGACTAATTATAGTCATATTCATATATCTCATCTTTCAATCATGATAATTTCACTTCACTTTTTTTGTTTCTCTTTAATCACAATTGAAGCGGGTGATTTATTAATTATTATTATTATTATTATAATTATTATTATTATTCTTTTTATTTCTATTAGTATGAATAAACAACTCCAGTGATCTCTTTAGCATAAGAATCCAGTAGCAACATACAGTTGTATATCAAAGACCCATTTTCGTAGATCATTTTGAACAAAAATCATTTTTATCAAATTTTTAAGACCAAAAGTAATTTTTATCAAAGGAATGCACATGATTTGCAAGTCATTTGACCTCAGATTGAGCCTCATGAATACTGACTTTTCTGTTACGTCATGTGCTCTTGGACACAACAGGGCCCATAACTGGCAACCATTCACTAACTGTGCACTTATCCCTCCCACCTCACTAGACCCTTACATCTTTATATTTTAGGATGCCAGGTCACGTTAATATTATTGCAACTCTGGACACAATTATTCGATATTTTGATTTCACATTTTTAACCCTTTTTTTTTATTTAATTTTTTTATGTTAGTGTGGAAGATATTATCCAATAAAAATATAGTTAGTGTAAATTTCATTATGGTCTCCCTCCTACTGAAACATTAAACTGTGCGTACGTGATGGCATTGCTAAAACGGTCTCAGAAGCTAATTGATTCATATCAGCTGTACAAAAGATGGCGCTCTTTTTATCAGTGGTCGAAAGATATTGATTTCGGGTCTTTCATAACTTTTGACAAATCACAATACAGCTGTGAGGTCACGAGACTTAACGGCAAAAGGTATTGCACGTTATGTACAGGAAAATGATTGGATGTACTGCTAACCTGGGTTTTGCTATGTAGCTCTGGCAGAGCTAGGAGAAAATAAGTTTCTCGTATCTTTACTGAGGAAAAGTTATTTTAATATGTAAATTTCTGATTCCCCGTTTAATTATGTATTTGATTATTTTCACCAAAAGTTCATGAATTTCGCGATAACAAGTGTATATAATACACCATAACCTGCATATTAGTAATTACGTACAACAGAGAGAGTAAATAGAGTCTAATTTGAATGGGCTATTTCTTTCCGTGAACACAACATGATATAAGTATCCATGTCGATCAAAGTAATTTAAAATTTGCTCGGGGGGGGGGGGGGGAGTAAGGTGGAGACGAAGGGAAAGGGGTAGGGTGGGGGTGTTACTGGTTGTTAACAAAAGAAGACAACTTTACAATTACGACAAACAGTTTAAAAAGCTTACGTGGAAGCCGTACACACGATACACCTGTACGCGTTAGTGTAGATGATAAGTAGAAATTTGTTGCTTTTGAGCTGTTGTGATTCATCAATCGTCTACGTAGCAGATTCCAGAAAAGTTAGCTCGTCAAAAGTTCGCCGAATACTCCATGACGTCACGTAGCCCCCTGGATTATAAAATCCAAGCAATATATATATATATCTTTTACTCGTTTCGAGCGAAAACCATGCAGCATTTTCGCTCACCAAAATTGGTGCAGTGATCTGGTAGTTTGGCTTATCCCGTAATAACAATAAAATTTGCCGCCCAGAATGTTACATGTTAAGTAGTCTACTTATAGAGACAAGTAATATGAAAGAGTTATAAATTCAGCTCAGTTTTAATATTTTTCTTGTAAAATATAACGGACTCTCCTACGGTATTAGTTATTTTCCGTTGAATATACGTGCGACCTTCGACTATATCTAGTTTACATAGAATCTGTACAACTGCATGTATCCCTGTGCATAGCATCGTGGTCTTCGGGGATGAATTTGGTGTAATCCAGACTGAAGTATTACAGTTTCTATAAGGAAGACTTATTACTATATCGGCTTCCTTTCAGTTACGCTAAATACATCACACTCTTGGCACTGTCATTGTACAAAGCATTTAAAGTTACACAAAAGGAAGCCATCGAAGCACTATAGGTGTGTAACTTGTTGGTCCTGATTATGGTAACGCTGCTTGCAAAGTCGGACAACTTATCGTTATAATGAATTAATTACGACCTGCGGAATGTTAGTGAGAACTATTATGGTAGACCTAAGTCTCTTTTATATTACCCTTACATATTCGAATTGTTGAGATCTACTTACACTTATATAAGTTGCTGTGTTCTACTTAAAAAAAATCTTAAATATTTTACAAGTCAAGGCGGAGAAGAGAGGCGTTACTTTGAATTCGGTTGAGGATCGGTTGGGCATATTTGAAAAATTTCCGAAAGAGACCTACCCGAAAAAAACATTACCTGCAGCATCATTGCCCTCTCCACCCCCCCCCCCACCTTGGATGTTTCCTCTTTCTGTTAAGATATTTATCAAGACAGGTATGGGGAAGGGGTGTAAACGAAGGCAGCTCTAAATTGGAATTGACCTCTTTTAGAATTATAGATTCATAAAGCAACATATCTAATTGTAATTTATAAATGAAGACTATTTTGATCCCGTTTAATAAAGGTATATACCATGTACCTACTCAAGGTAGGCCTACCTTTATGGCGCATAAGTAGGGTCTTTGAGAGAAATGGATTAATTTATACATTTCAATAATTAGCCCACATTGCTCGGTCTATAATCATAATGTTATTGTCAAGCATTGATTCTCAGTTCGGAAGATGGAGTGTAGTTTTATCAAACGACTGGTCTTGTACATCTAGTTACGACTGGCGTTTCCACACACAACCTACATTATTTTGTTCGTTATAACACCGCAACCATATAGTGTTTAATGTAAAGGTAAATAAAATAAATTTCGGATTTTTTGGTGAAAACTCTTTAGT
The DNA here is from genome assembly GCA_020650975.1 of Apostichopus californicus. Classification (NCBI taxonomy): domain Eukaryota; kingdom Metazoa; phylum Echinodermata; class Holothuroidea; order Aspidochirotida; family Stichopodidae; genus Apostichopus; species Apostichopus californicus. The sequence goes on from JAIPMN010019691.1 coordinate 6,788, forward strand.
AGTTTGACAAGATTATGCCTATATTCAGCATAATCAAGTTGCTCCCAAGTATAAATTCATCCTGTTATTCTAGTGTATCCAATACAGCTGTTGCATCATCCTACACCAGCTTAGCCTATCGTATTATTGAATTAATGACCCATCAAATATAGGAATGTAATAAAATATCATAAGTCAACCATAAGTCTACTGGTCGATTTCGTTGCACCATCAAGGGACATCATTCGTTAGTAATTGATGCAAATGAGAAGAAAAATGATCAATTTAATGCAGGAACCACATGATATCACAAGGTGGTGTGAAGGAGAGGAAGGAAGTTGCATTTTGCAAGCATCTCTATAGCAAGACAACACCGTATAATGCACTTCTAATTATATATAGTCATGGCAGGCGTCGCTCCGGCATCGGGTAGGTGGGTGGGAGTGGGTAGGTGGGGTGGGTGGGGTAGGTGGGAGGAATGGGCTGGTCGTCATAAATGCATCGCATACATATAACATCAGTATGATGCCAGAGTGGTTAGGGTTACGTCTCCTTTTGGTAATATAAATTACTGTGTTTGGGACGAAACCTCTAAAATGCCATTTCATGTGCACATGTGGCTTATAAAGGTACGCATACTGTGTAACCATGAACTCCCTGGCACAACAGACCAAATATCGTGACCTATCCAATATATTACAAAACGTACCTTTAGGCACCGTTTATTTTACAATGCGAAACTACTTTTCACTCCCCCTAATGACAGACATCAAACAAAATGGCGTCTTTATGGCCGCGAAGGTATAATAACAAACTAATTATAAGAACAATCCTTATAATTACTGTTACTGAGTTTGTTAACGTTATTGCACATTCTATTAACAATCTAGACGTACCGTACTCTATATTGATGATCGTTTACGTAATGTGTAATTCAATAGTTTGTGTATGGTATATCGTAAGACAGGCAATATGTCTGACGTTATAAAACTCCGCCATAATTCACTACTCCTCGTGATCCGGCAACGTTGTCCAATGTGACTTCTACCTACCTACCCGGCTGCAACACAACAATCTTTTTCAGATTAAGTACAAATAACGCATTATTGAATATAGCGAGCATACGTCCGATGCAATCCACGTTTATTACCGTGGATAGGAACCTACGTGACGGCATGCAATTTGTAACGGTTACCGCGGCAGCTATTTCACAGGTATACACGTGTTTACTTACTTCTCACGTTTCTGCTTGTTAAGACACCACCCCCTTTCAGTCACCGTTACAACTGCAATAGCCTAATGCCATACGTTAAATCATATAACCTTTTCGTCCACGATACGTTCTGTATAGATTCAGGGATATACGATACACCTTATTAAATTTGAATAAAGAGTTAATATTCTACAAAGGTTTAATCATGTTTCATCTCACCTGGGTAAAATTCACCTGTGATGTGCAACAGGCAAGTCATTCCGTTTGTATATTCGCTGTGTGAATATTACAGTATATATATAAAGAGAGAAAGAGAGAGTTGAAGTTAGCTAGCCACTACGTCATTCATAGAAGTGACACTAACCCCGAGGCGTTCATCGGGGTAAGATGAGTTTTATTTTAGTTGCCGTAGGTGATCCCTGAGGGTGACAGGTGCGGAAATTGCTGCGGCAGAAGAATCTCAGGTTAAAGACCTAAGATGACAGCCATGATTCACGCAAGCATAAACGACACCGAATGAACCTTTATATTTTATACACAGCCTATAATATAGAAGGATATAGCCGTTTAATTCGTCAAAGTTATAGGCTGTTTTCGTCGGCTTCTTGATTTATTTATTGCCGTAAAGATTACAGGAGACATAAAATGGTGAAATGATTAGGTAAAGAATACATTAAAACCCCACCGCAAATGCAAAGCAATCCATCTCTGAAAGCTGGCTTAACCTGAGACTCATTAGTTTCTTAAAAAAACGTGAAATGTAGAAGACAATTGTCTCCTTTTTATACGGAAAAACATTTTATAAATAAGATGTTTACATCTGGAAAAAACATGTAAATTGGACAAAAACTAAAAACAATGGTTTTCCCATACTTTCATTGAAATTAAAAGACCCATCTATATATATTCACTGCAGCCTTCAGAAAGAAACTGTTTATTACTTTGATGACAAGCAAGCATGTTTTTTTTTTTGAGAAATGTTTATGAGGGTTAATACCATGATTACCATCATTGCAATTTCAAACGTGAGTGTAATGAATATTCATGAAATTAAGCCCCGTCATTCACCAGATTGACATGCAGGCATACATAGCATCCCATACATGCAGTCGGAATACCCTGATATCTGACTGCCATTGTGTGTTAACCACATAATATTGTAGGCAGTCTCCATAAACATTTGCACTGCCTGGCATAATCTGATCTTTATTTTCTCGTGTCAAACAAATTCTCTTTATGAAAGAAAAAAGAAAAAAAAATACGCGATCATTTTTGTCCAAATATTTAAGTCTTCAATATATCAATTTTATGACATTTGGAAACACAAAACTGTGCAAACCTTACAGTATCCTTTTTGGTTTTGTCTGTCCAACACTTAATTTTAGTTAAACAACACTTCCGTCTTTTTGGTAAATATTTGATTCACTCATATAATTATGATCCTGTGGGTACATTTCAGTAAATAACACTGAGTTGCTTAATTGAGAGAAAGGATAAGTGTACCCTCATGCATAAAGAGAATAAAATAAATAAATAAACAGTTGTCTACTTATCAACTGTTCTGATCATTTGTCAACCGATGCGTGTCATGGGCGAGATGACTTCAAGGCTCTGGAATATGTGCAGTGCAGTCACAGACTATAGGACAAAGAATAAGCAATTTGAGAGCCTCTTTTATTTGTTTTTTTTTTTTATGGATAGAGAAGAATTTGAAAGCAGTTTTTTCTTGGGGAGGAGGGAGAGGGGGGTGCTCAAAATTGAAGTGCTTGACCCGTTGTCATCTATATAATGGGTACGTCTAAAATCATATTCGAGTGTATATGTTTTAAACTATCCACTGTATACAACACAAAGGGTAATCGTATGTAAAAAAAGGTTGCAGAATATTTTCAATTTTTCGTTACGATTTGCCTAACTTCCTTCCTTTTTCTCCCCATAACTCTTAGGTTGCAATCGATGGCAGGTGTAAAGCGCAAAATGTCGTCACCATTATCACCCTCCTCCGTGACATCCTCGCCTGTCAATTCCGTTTGTGGTACCCCACCCCCATCCACTACGACATCTGGTAGTCACAGCACTTCTCAATCGACAACAGCGACAGGTGTGCCCCGTGTAGCCCAGACACGGCCTTACAGTGCCCCCGTTCATATCGATGTTGGGGGTCAAATCTATACCAGTTCTTTGGACACACTAACGAGATTTCCTGAGTCGAAACTCAGTAAATTATTCAACGGGACCATCCCAATAGTTCTAGATAGCCTTAAGCAACACTATTTCATAGACAGAGATGGGCACATGTTTCGTCACGTTCTCAACTTTTTGCGCACGTCACGCTTGATTCTGCCCGAATCGTTTACAGAGATAGAGGCGCTGTTTGAGGAGGCACAGTATTACGAGCTCACCCCTATGGTCGAACAGATTGAGACGATCAAAAATTCGATGAAATCTCAGAAGGAGAAGCAGAGTCCACCGGTGGTGAAGGTCGAACCGGGGTCAAGTGGCCACGAATGCGTGATTGTGCATACGACACCGGACTGTGGCGAAAGGATAAGCCTAAGCGGGGACAAAAATCTCATCTACGAAGTTTTCCCCGAGGTCGGCAACCACCTTTGTAATTCGGGTACCGGTCACGTGATCGCTGCGGGTTGGGCACAAGAATCGGATTACGTCATTAGATTTCCCCTCAACGGATTTTGTAAAATGAACGCCGTGCAGGTATTGCAGAGACTGTTACAGTACGGCTTCAAAGTCATCGCTTCAAGTGGGGGCGGGCTCGAAGGTTCACAATTTAGCGAATACGTTCTGAGCCGAACGAATACAGCGAATGGGCTGATGCACTGATGTCAACTTTACATGAACTGATGGGATTATACATCTTAAAATGACATTGTATATAGCTATGAAAAGATATATATAGATATATATATTTGTTAATAAGCGGAGATAAGGTGGTCCCGCCTGTGTATGATAAACAAAAGCAACCTGCACAAGGGTGCGTCGGTATATAAGAAAAAACAGATACCGGTATACCCGCTGACGAATACCCGATATACCTGGTATATCGGTAACCGACACACCCTAAACTTGTCCTGCACTACACTGAAAGATAATACTTATAGCATTGAATTTGTGGGAATAGTATCACTTTATCTCTTAACGAAACTTTCTTTTAAGTGTTAAAAGATTCAAATGACCTTTAATTCCTAATAGGCATATAATTATTTTAATCTCATGCACTCTAAGGCTTCATTAGATTGAAAATTCCAATCATTCGAGTTTCTCTGACTTCACAGGAGTTGACGATTGTTGGCGCATCCTTTTCATCAATTTACAAAATCTTCTTCAGTTGGCACCTCATCCAAAACAACGTCCTTTTTTAATCGAAGTTTAGAAAGATAATTTCCAAGAGATTCTGGGTGAGAGATAATAAGTTATAGTGAATTTTAAATCTATTTTTAAAGAAGAATTGATGGTTCGAAGTTTACGATGTTGACGTTATTTTGGTGATTTTGTGAAACTTCAACGTTTTGTCAAATTCACTTAAAAGGCGAGGGGATCGTTTTGTCGCATATCGGCTGCATTCGATAGTGCAATGTTTAATCTGTTATTACCTTAGTGTTCTAAACGGTGTTCACAACGGTTCGATCATCTATGAATCCAGCAGTGTGTGTGTGTGTCGCATATAGTGACCACATGCAGGCCTGCCGGGAGGTTAGGTCGGAATGGGCTATAGCCCCGGGGCCCAGGGTCACTAGGGGACCGGGGTTGTATGAGAGACAGAATAATGTATTCTCGGTTTTCATAATATACTTTCAGGAAAACTAAAATTGTCAAAAATGGGCCCGGTGACAGAATTGTCCCCAGGGGCCGACTTTGCCCTCGACGTCCTCTGACATGAAGTCATACTTACGAAGCCATATATATACCGAGTCGTATATACCAAGTCGTGTACCAAGTCATATATTGAGTCATTATGTATGAAGTCTTATAAAGCAAGTCATAAATGAAGTCATATATAACAAGTCAGTTAATACCAAGTCAACATACCAAGATATATATGGAGTCATGTATATGAAGTCATATAAACCAAGTCATGTATGACGTCATATAAACCAAGTCATTAATAAAGTCATATTTACCAAGTTATATACCAAATCAAATATGAAGTCATGCAATATGCTTTCAGAAAGTTCATATCCACCTTTTTCGACATCTCAGGCTAAAGGAGCCTTTCCGTTACCGCCATTTTAATTACGTAATGTTTTTCCCCCTCGTGTGAGAGATAATGACATAAATAGAAGCGTATACATTTGATGTTTAGCCAACGGCACCTCGTTTATGTTACTCTTGAAATGTTCTACTGTTACCTTTGGGACTGGAGTCAGTGATTATTACATATTTGATAATTACATAAACGTTAACGTTATAATATCGAAAGCTGATATTCTTAAAAGTTGATAGGGTTGAGAAGTACATGGTAACACAAGGACTATATGTAACACGGATAGCCATACATACTATTTTACGATAAAGGTGCCTATATATATA
>JAIPMN010019692.1:0-10597 GCA_020650975.1 Apostichopus californicus
AGATTTCAAATATTTTGGTTATATGCTTTTTTATGCTAATAATTTATGCAAATATGCAATTAAGATCATTGAGTTTGTTTTGAAAACGCTTATATGAAATTCTTTGTGGTTAAGCTTGTATTGGCGTCGATATTTGCCACATGCATCAGAGGCTGATACAGCGAATGTCCGTGTGTGTGTAAAGGAGGGGGGGGGGGTGCTCTTTTAATTTATTTATACTAAAAAAAAAAGCTATCGATATAGTTTTCAAAAGTACATATTAAACAGCACGACTGATATTATCTTAATATATGCAGCACTATTTGTGTGTAGTAATTTCGCTATACTGAAAATTAACTTCACTAAACGCAAACTTGAGCAACATGCATGCATCGAACTTAGACTTAGTTCGGTGATCGTTCATTTGCCAAAGGTGGACCTAAATTATGGAACGCCCTACACTAGAACACGGTGTCATTCCTACAATTGGTGCTTGTAAAGGCCGTCTGAAACATTTTCTCTTTAATAATTACGATGAATACTTCTTTAAGTTAGCAACTAATGTAAGGTTTGTTCTATTTTTATTTATGTTTTAGAGGTGCACGGCCGTGCACCTATTGCGTTGTCCGTTGAAAGTGGTCTCATTCATTCATTCATTCATTCATGCATTCATTCATTCATGCATTCATTCATTCATTCATTCATTCATTCTTTCTTTCTTTCATTCATTCATTCATTCAATCATTCTTTCTTTCATTCATTCATTCTTTCATTCATTCATTCATTCATTCATTCTTTCTTTCATTCTTTCATTCTTTCATTCATTCATTCATTCATTCATTCATTCATTCATTCATTCATTCATTCATTCATTCATTCATTCATTCATTCTTTCTTTCATTCATTCATTCATTCATTCATTCAATCATTCTTTCTTTCTTTCATTCATTCATTCTTTCATTCATTCATTCATTCTTTCTTTCTTTCATTCTTTCTTTCATTCTTTCATTCATTCATTCATTCATTCATTCATTCTTTCATCCACCCATTCTTTCATTGATTCATTGATTCATTTATTCATTTATTCATTCATTCTTTCTTTCTTTCATTCTTTCATTGATTCTTTCTTTCATTCATTCATTCTTTCATTCATTCATTCTTTCATTCTTTCTTTCATTGATTCATTCTTTCATTGATTCTTTCATTCTTTCATTCATTCATTCTTTCATTCATTCATTCTTTCATTCATTCATTCATTCATTCATTCATTCATCCACCCATTCTTTCATTCTTTCATTCATTCATTGATTCATTCTTTCATTGATTCATTGATTCTTTCATTCTTTCATTCTTTCATTCTTTCATTCTTTCATTCATTCATTCTTTCATTCATTCATTCATTCATTCATTCTTTCTTTCTTTCTTTCATTGATTCATTGATTCATTCTTTCATTGATTCATTCATTCTTTCATTCTTTCATTCTTTCATTCTTTCATTCTTTCATTCTTTCATTCTTTCATTCTTTCATTCTTTCATTCATTCATTCATTCATTCATTCATACAATTGCCTTTCAATGGCGGATGTATCCTCGTTAGATATATACAGTAACACTGATATTCCAATAATATTAAAATATCCCGCCGATAATTTAAGAAAGACAATAGATAAAGAATTTCCACTTGTCTTCAATCAATGGTATCGTGACCATTTTTCTATTTTTCTGTAAAACTATAAACTTTCACATGATACATTTGTTAGTTTGCGTTACCACAGCCTTACTGAATATACAGAACAGATCTGCATGAATATGTTATATTCGTCTCTTTATTAAATGGTGTAATATCAACTGTTTGCTCCGTCCTGCCATGAATAACACCAACTCGCTCATCCAGTATGCTTTGGCGTTTATTACTCCCACTGGCAATCGACCAGTTTAGAGAAAAGTAAAGATTACTCACGCCTCAGCCTGGCGTCTGTTATTAGCTTGACCCACATGTGAAGAATAAAAAAGAATTGTTTATATCTCATTGAGTTTGTTAATTGCCTTTCTTGCAGCCGAGCATGCACAATACCGACATGTATATTAGTTATATTTTGATGCGTGTAAATAAAGTATAACCTCTTTATTGTAGTTTCTCTTATGTACAGGAAATTAATCTTAGCTGCAGGTTTCTTATTTCTATGGACTTTAATTTTTTTCCTTCTATTTATCTGTGGAGCACATTGATCTACATACTGTTAACGTATGTCGTGTGTAAGCCATTGCAAAGTTTTAATTGTAGCTGTATAACATACAAGGTTAGGCTATGTTAGATATAATGAATGTAACGATAGGATGTAAGATATCCAGAGTACTTTGATATAAATTTGTCGAAGATTTGGACGCCAAAGGATTAATAAAGAATAGACAAGATCGTGTTCGACACATTACGAATAATAATTGGAAACTGATAACAATATTTGCATTTATGAACTCTTTATATGTAACATCTAAGGTTTGGTGTGAAAAAAAGTAATACCTGAATAGATACACCTGACGTTACATCATCAAATGTACGTGCAAAGTATCACACACTGTGTATAATTTTCAAAGACCATAGATCATGCACATTTATAGCTATCACGCTGTATACAATAATCGCATACATGTAGGCTTTGTATTTAGGAATATATTTTGCTTGTCGACATAAATGTTTCACGTTGTTCCATCCATGTCAACCCTGTGAGCCTTTACGTTATCCCAGCGACCAGGTTGGTTAATATTCTATCATGGTATTATAAAGGTCTATACCGGATATCATCAAGCCGTAACCACATTCCGTCACAACTAAAATGGTGCGAATAAGAGCTAATAAAAGTCCCCCCGATCAAAAACAAGGCACAGACTGTTACAAATTGTGCGGGCAGTAGCCATTTATGAAATTATTAAGACGCTGATATTAATATGAACATTCCAGATGACACACTTACATCTTTCATTAAAGTAGTAAATGACGTCATTCTGTCAATGCCGATGTTGACGCGACATACTTTATATGGATCCTTTCAGCTTCCTCATCGCGGCAGTCTGTAACTATATAGAAAGGTGCATTTGCTAGCAAATCCAATGGAGTTATGCCAAATTGTTATCCCGGCTTTCTATGATGCAGGCGGCTTATGGATTAACACATTCCTTGTGTAATTAAAATGTATATTAGAGGCAGCTTTATAGATCGTTGTACTTTCTAGCATTTTTTCAAGAACCTATTCAGTTTATTCCCAAATCCTCGGTTGTATCTTAATTGAATGGGGGTGGTTGCATTATTCTCTTTGATGTAAAATGGGATGAAACTCGAATAAGTACTTAAGTTTATTTCCCTTTTTTAATGTTCATCTAATGAACATGCAATCACGCAAAAGTTCAGTAATTATATTTTAATTTATTTATAAATCAAGTTAAAATGTTCTGATTCAGTTATATTGCCGATGGCAATGGGAAAATACAGTTCACGTCCAAAGTGTATGTCGTTCAGCAAGTTTATAATTTATCCTTAAAACGTTTTCTAATCAACGCATCCAAGGGGCTATACCTTTACATTAATTATATTCCTCAGTTATTAACTTGCATGTAAATATCGCTACGTATATCTCGTGTGTTATAAGCTTAGGTAAACTATTTATATACACGCAAAGATGGTATTGATGTGTCTAATGTGTAGGGAACGGTGTGTTCCATCGAACTGTGCTCAACTTGTCGAAACAGCAATCACGTTATCTCCGTAAAGTGGACAGATAAGGATATGGTTTGTTGTTTGACTCGTATATAGAGGGTAGAAGATAAGTTAGTAGTAGAAGACTGGGTCTACAGTGTCGATAAGATTATAGAGTTCTAAGGTTTAATAGTAGGACTTCAAGTCACTGATGGTCATGTTTTGGTCAACAGTGCAGCCTTTAAAGTTGTTACAGAACAGGACTGACACAACAATTGAGCGAATGATTAGCGTACAAAGCCGAATTATGGATGAATGGGTGTAACTCCGTACATGGCTTTGTGATCAGGAACTATTGCATAACAGCAGCACCCGGGATGGGTTGAAAAGATATTTAGTACACTTACGGAAAATTAACATGATTTTAACATGGTACCTAATTTAGGATGATAATGTTAATTGGTTTAATGACTTAGCTTACCTAGTGAATTTCATAATGTACGCATATAGCTGGATGCAGACTAATAATGAGTCTGTATAGCCTAAAGGCCCGGTCACACTATACCGATTTTTTATCGGAATACTATCCGATTTTCCCGGAGGAATCGAAACAGCCAGTTTTTCGTTCGGGTCTTCTAACCACAGTGATAAAGGACCTGATTTGCTATCTGTTGAGCCATTCCGATGTGGTATAGCCCTCTCCTAACTTTTGATATTGACTCCGTTTCCTTTTATCGGATAGCTATCCGATTTCTCTTCCGATTTTTATCGTTTTTTGATGTGACGTCACTTCAGAATGTAGTCCGTTCCAGAACCCCTCAGATTTGGAGTAGATATTCGAATATTCTACTGCATTCATTACATTCACTACCACAAACCTCACTCTTCGGCCTAAAATCGGAAAAATCGGACCGTATTCCGATAAAATATCGCTGTAGTGTGACCGGGCCTTAAGCCTGTACTCATAGTCGTATTTTAGCTTAGTTGCGTGTACTCGGACTGCATTAACATGGATTATTCGTACTTGTACTTAACAATTGGAAATCTATAGTATATATATATACTAGTGTAAGATAAAGTACTCGACGTGCTTAAATCCTTATTCTCGTACTTATTCTTCATGTATTCGTATTCATTGACCTGTATTTTTACTCACAATACAACTTATGCGGTTCCTCATGAGGTCAATTATAGTTTATGCAGCTTGACAACAACAAAATGCAACTCCGTTCTAGACAAACTATACGCACATGCGCAGTTTTACCATCATTTTGTAATTAAGCAGTAAGTACCATCGAGTACCTTTACTCTTCTCGTCGATTTAATTCTCCGTCGTATCATCTTTAATGGCGATTTTCGATCACGATTGAATCGGGAAATTAGACAGGAAGTGCAGTACTTCATAAACAATCGAATGGAATACAAAAACCATTCAAAACATGAAGGAAAAAAATAGGAGCTTTCGCCACATTTCAGCTCTCTAAAAATAGATAATAAAGACAGAGTTGAAATCATGAAAAACATGAAAAATCAATATCGATTTATGAAATTGGCTGGTATAATTGTAGTCTAACCATATATAGCAGCGACGTAGCCAGGAATTTGAAAGGGGGAGCACATTTTGCGATTGCTATGGGGGAGGGGTTTGAGGAAGGGTTGTCCCCCTCCCCTTTGAGATATTTTTGAACAATTGAAGGTCCTTAGATGCGATCTGGTGCAATGTTTTGCCAGTTTTATCATTATCATATTATCAGCAGATTTTGTTTCATGTTTGAATTCTTTTACATGTTCTTTTACATAATATATCAGAAAGACAAACATAGTGCTCTTTTACAATTGTTCCAGTAGGATCATTCTTGTTTATTGTCCAATGTCTGGACTTTAATACATTTGACGAACTTAACTGATGGACAACATAAACTTTCATATTTTGTAAGACAGCCAGATGTGCAGTAGCCTAAAAACAAATATCGTTATCGCAGTGTATTAGCAGTGTAATAATTATTTATAGGAAGCGCGTATCACGTACGATTGCTAGCTTAGCTTCATAACATGCTGTTCGTGCAACAACTTAGGACGAATCATAGAAAGGATGAGAACGAACGTTGTCGACGTCGCTGTGCATACGGTTCGTGACACTCCATCGAGTGCGGTTATAGGTAGGCTATATGTATTTTATTACGCAGTGGCCAACTATGGGCTTGTAATAGGCTGTAGGCTAAATTTAGCTAATTGCATCTGCCAAACTAAGTAAAACTAAGTAAGTAGCTGAAGCAGTAAGCTGAATGTTACTACGATTGTAGTCGAGTTAACGGGTTTGACGAGTATTCAAGATCAAAAGAGCACTTACAAAATACCATGCTAAAAAACAGTTTTAACATTTATTCGACACTGAAAATGGGGAGCAGTTGCTCCCCCTGCTCCCCACCCCCCCCCCCCCTCTGGCTACGTCCCTGATGTATAGCAATACTTACAGTTGACCAGAGGCTGTCTCGTAATCACATAATGCTTGAATTCTGGTTAACACCAATTAAGAATTTATGAATGTAGTTGTTACTGTTAGGTACATTTAATGGAACCATCAGAGGAGAGTATGTGTGTGTGTGTGTGTGTAAAAGGGAAGGGGTGGGTGGGGTAGGGGGGTGGGATAGGGTGATAAATGATTTCGATCAAAGTATCCCGAAAGTCGGTGTTGGCATCATAACGTTATGGCTGACCTTAATTTTGTACCGATAAGATGTTGAACGAACAAAATTTTGATATTACAAAACGATATGTCTGTTACAATATCGCAAGACTATTGTTTAAGGCACTAAGTCTTACTGGAGTTTCTTTTCATGAACAAATATTTAATATACGTATGATACAGTGTATATTTGATGTTATATTCAGTTTTTATTTCACATATATATTTTGAAACATATTTTGTAACAGCATTATTCTAGCATTATTCAAACATATGATAATTAGTGAACTTAATCTACAAATAACTAGCCAAAAATGACTACAACACAGACAAAGATAAATCCTAATCTTATATAGTTTGTTTGAACGAAGAATTCTCAGTCTGTATATACGAGCTTTGTAGTCAATCGTTAGGCAGCTGGTAAGTCACTCACCTCTTCATTAATTTTTTCTACAATATCTTCGTAAGAAAGTGCTGATAATGCACATAGCCATATGCGTGTAATACGTTGCATTATGTAAAATGCAGTTAAACTATTAAAATGTTACAATCAGCAAACAAGCTATAAAGAAGTCTTCTACTTTATGAACATATACATCTCGCGGTATACCGTAGATTTATTGACATAACACTAAGTAGGAATTAGTACAGATTCAAGCTGCAGCAGACCCTGTTGAGTCGACATTAAAGAGTGTAGCTGTATTCAGTCTTATTAGTGGTTGTCTTTAATCAGAATCTATAGGGATGACCCAGATGTGAATCTCAAGCGACCAACCGTAAATTGAGTAACTGTTTCATTTAATTAGTCCTCCAACCCTTCTCTCTGTAGTCTTCAATCAGCCGCTATGTTTATCATTCATTCACTTGCGCTGCTTTCCCTGACGAAGCCAGGGGCGGCGCCGAAGGGTGCGAGTTCCTAATGACGAAAAATTACAGGGTTGATGAGTGAGGGGACATCTCTAAATTATAAATGGGAAACTTCTAAAGGAGAAAAGTAGGTCAGCATTGATTGGTCTGTCAAAGACAAATTAAACAGAACTTCTGTGTTGATTGAAACTCCGGACACTTGGTATTATTGGACTCCGTGCTGGCTCCAAATATTCACATATTTCGAGATTGGCAATTCATCGACATGATCTATAGCTAATACGTCAAACCTGCATATAGGCTCGAAGAATTGCTACCTTGTCAGTTAGTTTGCTTGATAGGATATGTTTGTCTCACATAGCAGTTACAGGTGCGATCAAATGTATCCATAGCATTTCCACATATGTTATTATCTGAGATTGTGAGGCACATTGTTAACTTAAAATTAAAACTACTAGCTCCGAAATGGCTCCAAACACAAATATAAAGGCCTATAACGAAGTTGGAAATTCAACAAAATAGTATACAGATTACGCGTCAACTGAAAGCATACAGTGTATAGGCCTGCATAATTGCTACGTTTGTTAGTTATTTTAAGTGGTAGGATATGTATCGATACACAAGTAACATATGCAATCGTATAGCAGAGTATCCATAACGTTCTTATTTAAACCGTTATCTGATACTGAAAGGGACTCTGGTTTCATTACAAAAGGGTTTGTTCTCCGTAATTCCTAGTACAGAGAATGCTGGACAATTGTACACAAAGAAAGACACATACATAAGTACGAATATCTAAAATTAAGCTTGGTTCATAAAGTAGTACAAGCTGTATTGATACAGTTAAATGAAAGAAGGAAACTGCAAAGATAAACCAAGTAAGTTCATCGTGACTGATGCAATGTTAAACGTCTACACTGAAGAACTTAATTAAGAAGAAGGACGGTGCTCACCATAGTCAATTGTTTGACACAGAGACTTAGACACTTCTATAACCTGATTAACTGATACTAATATAATGTAAAGGTTAAAAGTATTACCTATATTACCGATGCTAACACGTTATCTAGTACGTAGGTTCCACAACTTGTTACGGTATTATTTCTAGCATAATATAAAAGATGTGTCTACAGCGCGCAGAAGTAACTTGTCTCTAAGACAAAGTTCTCCAGTAATATAATGAAAACAAGTGGCTGGATGTCTAAATCGGTGAAAAACCTGGGTGCCCACACCAACTGATTTTACGGTCTGACTACTTTCTTGCAATTCTCATTAACACTGGGGAAAAGAGCGACGTGTGATAAGGTCAGCTGACGTCACAATTCAGTGAATACAAGCCTATACAGATTCTGTAATTAAAACGACAGTATGAAATGTCTTCCTAAAAAATGAGGGCGGTATTGAAGAACTTTAGCCTGAGTAGGTCGCGATCGGTGAGAGTGACTCCATAGTTTTTCCTTTCGGGCAATAATAAAAAAAAGAAGTAATATTGTTTTGCCCATGGTCACAATTGTAATCGGACAATATTTGCTTAAATGAATATGTCATTTATATCTTTTCCTGGAGAATTTGAAACATATCTAATGATATGTTATTAAGTTTTGGCAATCAATGTGAATGCATACATAGACTCCGAATGTGTGACCTGATTAATTAACTTCGGCTTCGGCTTTGAGTACAACGTTTCTGTATGGTGCCGTGTTGGACGAATTTAACCGTAATAGTTATTACCGACTTTGCGATCCGACCTTCACAAGTTTGCAAGGTTGGGGAGAGTGACTCGGTAGTTTTCCCTTTCGAGCAATAAAAAAGAAGTGATATTGTATTGCCCGTGGACACAAATGTATTCGGCAAATATTTGCTTAAATGAATTCGTCATTTGAATCTTTTCCTTCGAGAATTTGAAACATATTTAATTATATGTTATGAAGTTTGGCAATCAATGTGAATGTAATAACTGGGTAAATTGTTTGGCCCAAACTATTTGGATTATTTCTTAACCAAGTGTACACCACAGGAGGCAATTCAGCACCACATAACATTGGTCTGACTCCTGCCTCACCCCCCCCCCCCCCCCCCCCGCCGAGCCCACCTACACCACCCCATCTTTCTCTCATCTTCATCTCAAAACTATGTCGGGGATGTTGGATGACTGAAATTAAGGTTTCTCTAGCTGATACACCGTGTGATAAAGCAATATATTTAACAACGTCATATTTGTATAGCCTTTTGAAATAACAAACTATATAATCGATAAAAAGTCAATTGCATCTATTGTACTATAATTCCATGCAAAGATGACAAAACTCTTCCACGTGATTCATTTGATACAAACACTTATGGTTTTCCATCACTTGAATATCAATATACAGTGTCAGAGCCTAATCAACTTTACAAAACTAAAAAAACACTTTGTAGAATTTAATATTGCTACTCTAAACAAGAATATATTAGCTTTATAAAGCTCTGAATAAAAGAATTAATTTGAAAACGTGAATGTTAGATAGCAGACAACATTATGTCATTAAAGAGTGCGAAAGAGAGGGAGAGAGAAATAGAAAAAAAAAAACTTGTTGGTTAGCATTTCCCGTTTGTCAAAAAAGATTAACTTCTTATCTTACCTTAACGAATACATCAGCGGCATCCTCTAGTAAATAACATTGATATATTATAAACATAAACACATTTCAATTCACACAGCGATGGATGAGGTCAAGCAATATATATCACTAAACTATAGTAAAGTTACGACCGTGTTTATTTAATACATGCTTGACTGATCTTGGTTTTCTCGAAATCGTATATCCTCTCTATGACTACCGTGGAATAGAAGGTTCGCTCTGTACTTTAATTACATGTCATATTTAAAAATATGTTAGCTTCCGTGTTTGACATAAATGGTACTGGTCTTCTCCATTGCGAGCTGTTATCGGATGTGACGTCATTAATTTGATCGACAGAATAAAAACAAGCTTGCATCGTCGGCATAATAAGTTCATGGACAGGATTTTAACTTTAGCCTTTAAATGTTCTTGTTGTCTTCCAAATCGTTTTGGGTAATACACGGGGAAGAACAAGAACTTTGGTTACCACATTTACTAATTTGACAATTGCTTGTACTATTTTGACACAAATCTTTCCTTTTCTATCCAGGCCGGTGGTGGATGTCTGTTCGGATACGCCCTCTATTTGAGACTAGACTTAGAGATCCAGTCGGATGAAGGACAGACTGATCTAAGCAGTCTGACGTCATTCTTTACAGCACTCTACGTCCTGATGGGGACTGGTGGCGTCATTATGGTGATTGGTTTCCTTGGTTGCTGTGGCGCTATTAAAGAAAACGTTTGCCAACTTTCTCTTGTAAGTATAGATGT
>JAIPMN010019698.1:0-22004 GCA_020650975.1 Apostichopus californicus
ATCTTTGGTTACTGATTTGTGTGGTTTCTTATAGTACTTGGTGTCATTGACTAACCTTCTTCAAATTGATATCTATTGCTCTCGTAATTTATGAAATAGGAATTAATATAAATTTTTCGTCAACGTTTGTAACACTGAAGGTATTCTAGACTTGACGTTTGTTAGTTTTACCTGGGGATGGTTTCAGTTTGTTCAGCTGCAAGTTGGTTGCAGTCGTCATGGTAACAGACTGACTATAGGACTGAGATCATTTCTTATCAAAGCAGATCAGATGTTTGTCAGTCTCATTGAATCATTGTATATATTGATTTCTGCAACAATAACACTTTCATGTTATTAGAAAAACTTAATATAAGTTTGGTCTGTTAATAGCAAGTACAATACTGTAATTGAGGTAGTCCCCAATTACTCTACTGCCATTAATATGATCTAATTTTAATTAGAGAATATGATATTCATTATAGGATTGATGTTAGCTCTGTCTATGACATAATTGTACGTTGTACTTGGTTTTGTTTTAATAGATTGTAACCTTTGTCTACATTGAGTCAGAGAGTCATATCAGAGTTGTCTCAGGTGTTGTAATATACCAGTCCAACATCAATTAACATATTGTGTTAACATTTGTCATGTGCAAACATCTGCCAATTGGCAAACCTTTGCCACCTTAGGGTTGCCAAGACAACCAATTCTTTCTGTTTGTCATTTACACTGCCTCCTTTTATCATTTGCCTGTGAGATGAAGACAGACATTCAAGAGAGGAATTGTTTATAAAGGCTACTTGTAGCTCCAGAGAAGGCCATCTTTGGTTTTATTAGAACGAGAAGACAATTGACAAATATGGATCCGGAAGATATTGTATGGATGCAATACAATGCTCTGTCAATAACATAATTGGACAAGTCTTTTTTCTTAAGTTGTCTATAAGTTCTGTGTTATAATGTATCTAAAAATTAAGTGAAACACTGGAAATATAATGATTGTGGTATTAAAGCGAAAAGGAACAAATGGAAAGACATTAGACACGACATATCACCAGATAATAATTGATCGGTTATAGTATCTCGGGATGATTTTAAGTACCATAGAGTAGCGTATAGTAGTTGTCAGTTTAAAGTGTACATTTCGTTTAATGAGTGATTGAGAGCTCAAGACTCAAACATATTAAATGCAAAAAGGAAAGGAAAAAAAGTAAAGAACAAAATGAGGTAGAACTGTAGATAAAATTAATAAAATGCTTCGGTTTGGTAGAAGACTAAAGAAAAACATACCAAAGATTAAAATCAGAAATTATGTAACACACCGAAAGTCTCTGTTGCAGAGGTCATAAGGCAGTATGAATGTTTACTGTATATATAGTATAAACAATATTACATGTCCTCCTCCCCCCCCCCCCCAAAAAAAAATATAAAAAAAAACACTTTACACAGAAATTGAAAGCATGGAACATCTTGAAACATGAATTTGCAACAATTTATTTAAAACATAATTTGATATCATTTTCTTTTGAAAGCATGGAAGTAGAATTACTGCATGTCACACATGAAATGTTCACATCCCTAGATGTACAGTATTAACAGTACATGATACTCCAACAGTACTGTACACTATATCAATCCTCTCCTAATTTGAACTACTGTATATGTGGATTCACTGAGTTTATAGACAGAAGTGCCTCTGACAACATGATTGAGAGTAGTACATTGCGTGGATATTTATAGTCAAGTCTTGTACATGTACATGTATGAAAGACCAACAGTATAGTATTAACTTCTACTTGAATCTAAATTATATAACCAATCTTTTCAAGTTTTCTTTTAACTTTCACTTTCACCCGTTAGTTCTCTAAAGAGCGTTCAAATTTCCCTGTCTTTTTTCTTCCCAACATCTTTCTCTCTCTTGGTGCTAAGGTTTCCTTCTTTGATTCTCAGTGTTCCTTAATTTCAATAGCAGGACTCTAGTCAGAAAATAAATTAGTCATCTAGGTTGACGAACTTTCTTTTCAGAAATTAGCTTTCTAAAAATGCATCACTGCATAAGCGTTAACAAACCTGCTTTTCATCATATTCATTTAAGTTTTAAATTTTAAGAAAATATGTAAAAAACTTAAAGCAGTACAGTAGGAATGGACTTGCTACTGTAGTGTAGCTGAATCAGTACTGTTATCTAACCATGTAGTCATTACACAATGATCTAGCAAGGACTACTGAAATGTCAAAGTAAATACAGTAGTTTAAATCTTCTATGTAGACATTTTTCTACTGACAGGTTTCATTTGCCACCGGCATTCTCTTACTATTATTTTTTCAAAGAACTTACTATAAATTTTTCAAAGAATTGATATCCGTTTCTTAATTGGTCACAATGGCAATTAGTTCTGTCACTATGAACGTACTTTACTGTGCACACTGTACACAGATGTTTGCATAATTTACAGTACATCATCACTGTGGATTAAATTAATTAGGTTGACAGCCTCTGAGCGGTGTTTTACACATTAATTAGTTCAGCTGTTGTGTTAATGTAGACCTGCTCAAAGAACAATCAAGATTTACTCATCACTTACATGTCTCCCCAAATGAGCTGCACTCTTACTCGATCTTGCTGTACTGTATCTGGAGACGTTTGATAACCATTTAGCGCCCATCCTATCCCCCTCCCTGGAAATCGGTCACTTCCATTGTGTCACCTTCTTCAACCTCAACTAATCTTTCTCATTCTATTTAATACCAAAACCGATGAAATTTAATAATTCACTCACTGTTTGACTTATCTGTTCCTCTTTACTCTAAAAACGTGTTCTAAATACTTTGGGTGGTAGAATGACAAGGGAAGGTCATTGACTGGGAGGGTGGACAGTCTTCGAGGACATGCAGTACTAAAAACATTAGCAGCTCAATCTAGGCATGGTAATGTGAGAGTGCTGAAGTTGTGAGTAGATAGGAAAGCCAGGAGCGAGGTACATTTCCAAACCTGGTACGTTTTGTGATGTTCTCTCTGTCACATCATATGAAGAGAGTGATGTTTACCGTAAATATTGGGATGATACAAAATTTTACTGCCAAACAGTAACCTACATGACTAGTTGATCAAGTGCTACAAATTTTTCAAGAAAAGTTCCAATGACAATAAATTTTGGAGCTACCATGAAATTTCAAAGGAAGTACAATCCATACCATCTTATCCATCAAGAGCAGGAGTTTTCAGCAGGTCGATTTCAATCTGTATGAGATTTTAATCTGGCCCCCAAAAGGATTAGTTCACAATCTTATACTAATTAGTGTGTAAATAATACATGTCTTGGTTGGTGTAAGATTTAGTTAACCGTACAACCCGAGACGAAATGTAGCCTTAAGGACAACAAATCTCTCAGCACCCTCCCTTTCCCCCTTCCCCCTATATCTACTCTCTCCCAAATAGTGAAGTTATCTAGGATTTGTATAGAGTTTCACTCCCATCACTTTTGTTTTATTCCCTCGTGCTTCCTTCCGTTACAAATTGCTGCTGTGGTATACAAAACATCCATCAGTGTGTATTCACTTTAATGTTAACCAATCACTGTCAAACCACTTAAGTTATGCGGCATCCAAGTGATTGCCATTTATCATCAATCCTGCTTTTAATATTGGCTGATAACTTCCATCCTAATGAAGCACTGTATCGTCTGTATACATACGTTATATATTACTACTAATAATGAAAAGAAGCCTATACAAATATTGGATCTAACTTTTCAATCTCACAAATTAGAAGCTGAGATTGGAATTAGTATCAGCAAAATAAAACCCAAAGTACTATAGTTAATATTAAAGATAGCAGGGTACTCCCAAGAGACAATATGCTGCCCTCTCCCATCCACCAGATTATTGCCAACAGGGAAATTGAATACTTTACATTTTATTCTTGTAATTGATGCAGATAAAGTCTTTTTTAATCGGAAGTTTTACTGGATACAAGAGAACTACTGAGGCTACTTGCAAGGTGGATTTCTTTCAATTAAAATACTGTAACAGAGAGGAAAGAAGGAAAGCATTCAACGTTATGGGTCTTATCACAGACGCCCCTTAGTCTAATAAACTTGTGAGAATTTTTTTTCTTCCCCCCCCCCCTTTTTTTCCCCACTTTTCATTCCAAAGGATTGATGAAGAAAATACATGTATGTCTGTTTTGATTTTCAAAGGTTGGCAAATGTTGACTTCAAATTCCACAATTTATGACTTGTCGCAGTTTGCGGAGAAACCAAAGTAATCATTTGGCTTATTTATGGTCAAAGAGATTTGGACGGTGGAATTTTAATAACTGCGATTGTGAAGTTTTTATTGACAACTTCATATCTACAGAAATTCTTAGCAGGACATTTGCTTCTCTACTGTTATTGTCTCTATTTAAATTAATAAATTGTGGGGAGAGGGGGTGGTGGAGGGGGGGGGCATGTCTATAAGAAACAACCTAGCTCTAACATCAGATAACTGAGTCTACTGAGATAACGACTGGAAACTGTGTTAATTGCATAGACCTTAAAGCTATATATGTAAAAGTGAAAATTGAGAAAGATGAAATCTTAGAAAACATGTTTATTCAAGGTCTACCCACACCCAGCCAATATTCAGTACATGTGTTGTGTGTGATAATCGCAATGGAAAATCTGTTGAAATTTTTCGGATTCATTAACAATATGTGCAAACTATGATGTAGAGTGTTGTGCTCATCAACATTTCTTATTATAGCCCTTAATAAATTAACCCCTAATTACAAACCCACATATAAAATGTGATGTTCCCCTTTTCAATGAATTTAATAAAATATAGGCCACAAACCTATGTTCAGTGTCCTTAAAATGAAGGTTGCAAAAACAAAGGAATAACATAAAAGAAATCAAGCAGTCACTCCCTTTACATCATCAATGTGCATTATTAGCTAATGTTTATTCATAAATGAAACTAGAATTAAGAGAAGACTTGTAAAATGGTCAATCTTTGATGGATTTTAATGGGAGTTGCAGCTATTTATCATGATTTCTAATGCCTATTAGAGTGATTAGGACAATTTTGTTTCTTTATAGGTGTCCGTAGACCTTTAAACACATCTTGAAGGTCAAGATACTTTAAATGTACACAGACAATTAGGATATATATAGTAGAATTATGGTAAGTAAACATTTTAACAAGTCATTTCATTTGCAAAAAAGATTTAATTAGAATAGGTTTGTTTCTCAGATGAGATAATTTCAAAGAGTAACTGCTTGACTTGTAGTTATCCAAACACAATGAGTTTTCGGGATATTATTGAACTGTTTTGTCACGATTTAATAATGACTTGCTCCGTAATTTTTTCACTGTTCTCTTACCCCACCTATCAGTGTCATGATTTTATCATTAGTGCATGGGTTAACCTGGAGTGTTGTTGACATCGCAAGCCCCAGAAAATGATGAAGGGTCCTGTTCTGGATTAAACCTCAGCCATGTGGTTACCCACAACTGTGACCAACTTATCACCCCTTACAGAGTAACATGGTTACATGAATGCAAACACTCTTCTAGACTTTGTTATTGGGACAGTATTTAATATAAACATGAGTGTGAGAATTACTAATAAGATAGTGAGATGATTAATAAGATGACTTGAAAGACTTTGTAGAGGTCAAAGGTGAATTTGGTTGAAACCAGAAAAATATGTAAAGTATATTTTCTGAATATGTTTGTCTACCATGATGTTTGTAAGAACCATTTTTATGGGCGCTATTGGTAACCACAGCATCCTACAGACTATTTGAATGATGCGTTCCATTTCCCTCCTAATAACACACGACCAGTAACCGCAGTCGCTTTGATTTTGCCAGGCACTGTAATTTCAAAACAAATTTTGCCATGTTACTTTAAGCCACCCATTGGCATATTTATGCTTTCTTTCTTTGCCTGTATCAACCAAGACATTTTTCATGACATTTTCCACACATAGTTTTTAAACTGATGAAAAAGAATATAAAAAAGGAGTGTTATGGAATTTTTGCTCTGTAGAACAAACTCTGTTCCTCTAAAAATTGAGTCACATGGATGGAAATATTAAAAGAAAAACTGAGTGACCATTATGAGTTATATCCAGACATCTTGACCGGAAGATTAAATTACGTACTCCAATATTATAGTTCTCTTTTGTAGACGAGAGGCAGAGCGCTCTATATGTGTATACGTTATGGGCTATAGCCTCCATTACCAAGATTAGATCTCCTGTTAGTATCTCTGCTGTTATTCATTGCCTTCATACAGAGTATATTGTAAGAACGTACCTGTCATTGATCTTGTAGTCGTGCGGCGGTGCGGCGACTATATTTAAAAATCTTTTGTGGATTAAAGGTCATCCGAGCAGAAAGGGGAAGAAAATCCTAATGAACCATGTCATCAGAAGTTATCCCAAATATGGTAGAGGTCAAATATTGGTCACACATGTTCAAATTTTAATAAAGTATTTTAATCACCACTGAAATTTGTTTTGGCTAACTGATACCAAATAAAACTTATTCATGAAGTGGCTAAATAGATCGTGGGGGACGTATTCCTGCTTGGACTGCACAGAGTGTGCCTCTTTTTTAAATTGGAAAAATGTTGGGGACGAACTAATATTGATAATAATAAATTATAATACTGGAAAAATTAGGGTGGGCTAAAATATAGACAATAACTGCCAACAGTTGGAATCAGGATTTAATAAAAAAAAAAAAGGGGAGAACAGAGGGGACAGCTTGACTTTAGCTGGGTGGGGAGAGGGGGGGCTGCCCCAGACCTGGCAGCACACTACCCTGGGTGAAATCACCTTAACTAGCACGCACACTGTGACTGTGATGTTCACAGATGTCGTGTAGATCAATCTTTTTGGGGGGGGGACTATAGAGCTGCATGCAGATACAATACAGAGTTGGTGGCAACAAGACTCCAGATGTCACTTAATTTTTGCATCAACAAAAACAGCAGACAATGAAACTTTACCCATCTTGTAACCAGCCAGGTGAAAATTTTCTAGTTCAACTTATACAGCAGATATGTATATTGGTTAGGAATCAAGAAAGAAAGAAAACGAAGGTTACAACTGGTGCATATTCTTGCATACATGTATCTTGCTTCCATATATACAGTATGGTGTCACCGTGTCAGCAGCCATCAGTTTCAAATTTATAGCTTGATAGATACTCCCACATGTAATTACAGTGTGGCCTAGGGTTATATGCTTCTTGTAATGTAAGATGTATCTAATTGATGCACTACAGGGACAACCACCATAGATCAGAAGTAGACTATGATGAATTTGAAATTTCTCATGTTTCGATCACAAATCAACAAGTTAATGGTAATTGTTGAGTTGGATATCTGTTTTATTGACCGTTACTGAATCTCCCTTTAGAGGGCGCTAGTCCTGTATCTAGAAACATATCCGGTAAAAATGTTCACATACATGAAAAGCATCATCTCTTTCAAGTTAGGAACAGAGTATGCAGATGTGATGATTTTAATGTAGCAGGATGACCATGGATTATTTTGCCTGTTTTGTGCCTAACCATAAATACCATATCGTCTTCCATCGGGGGGGGGGGGGGGGATTTCTTCAAGGTAGTGGTCCGTAAAAGCAGTGTTGAAATTACATCCTTTCATCAATCCAGCAATCAAAATCTCAGGGTCAGATCGTGAGCATGCCAGCATTGACATTGGAAAACTAATCGCAGTCTTGATGACATCATCACGTGGATTTTCAAGTGGAGAAAGTTATCTAAGATAACATCCTTTAAAAGATGCCAGTCTTCTTTCTTCTCACTCTCTCATTCTCTCAACCTCTCCACCTCTCTCTCTCTCTCTTTCTCTGGTGAATTTGGAGACTATGTTTAGAAACAACAAGTTGTAAATGTTGTCAATGCAGAGTGATGAAGATGGATACTGGATACTGGAAAGCATCCCTGTGGTCACGGTTCAGAGGGCACAAGGCATGCAAACTTCACAGCCTTTATAATAGTCTAGTCTGTACCTTTATAATGGAACTGAATAAATACCAGGATGGATGAAGAGACTAGAGAGAGATTGCAATCGGACATAAATAAAGTACCCAATCTCATGATACCATTGATGTATCACACATACAGCACATAGCTACTGAATAAGTACTAACTAGGGAGTTGTTATGGAGACTAGGGAGAGTTGCAATCGGACATAAATAAAGTACCCAATCTCATGATGATACCATTGATGTATCACACATACAGCTACTGACTGTACTAACTAGGGAGTCGTTATGGAACATAACAACTCCCTGGTATGAACTAGGGTGGGATCGGTCATAATGTATATAAATGAACCAAAAAGTATAGTACTTGAACAATTACTTGAGAAATGTAGAAAGCAATCGATTCACAAAGGAAGACTAAATATTATGGGAGAAGAAGGATTGGAAGTACAGCAGATCAGTTTGGGCGACATTGCTAAATGTTGCCAATTTTTGTAAGTTAGGTGTCTAGAGAAAGTTAAGTATTAGTCTAGCTGTTATAAACCAGTAAGTCTTGTGATGTACAGGAATGAACTTTTATTTGTATTTATTATCCCACATAGAGTAGTGAAGTGTTCTTCTTCCATTGACTGCACAGACAGGAGAAGCGGTGGAATGCCATGTGTAGGCGGTGTTTATTTTCCAGTCAGTCCAGGGCCATAGAAAATTATTGATCCATGTTCATATTCTTCACAATGACAAGATTGGTGATCAATACGAATTGAATATTCTTCATCTGCGAGTAGTTAGTTAAATTGTGTACATGTTCAGTAGAGCTGAGCTATTGGGTTTCTACATTAATATATATTATGGCTGAGCAAGGAATTACTATATACAGTAGTCACTGATGAATTCTGGGAATTGGACCTACAGTATATTGGACTAATCGTAAAGATTTGGAAGGATCAATGGTGTGGAAAATGTGCATTGGGTAAAATTTCGGGCTCTTGCCATAAAGCACAGAGTGGGGCTTATGTACTGTATGCTAAACAAACTGACTTTAACTGAGACTGTGTTTACTGTAGATATATGCGCTGAACATGTTACTTGGTTTTATAACATAGACGATCTGTGTAGACCAAGTATGCCCTTAGTTATATACCCTGGCCCTTAATAAATCTATCTCTGTTAGTTCAAGTTACACAATAAATTTGTTAAATCTGTCGTGGTTAATACTCTTCAACATTCCACTATAACATTCAAAAGCTGACTTGTGGTTGTTTCTTCTTTTTGTATGGTATGGTATAAATAAATCATCACTTGTTGCTAAAAATAAAAATAACTGTGGGTGGTACTGCAATGTGCAATATATTACAAATTTATCAATGTAGGGAAAGAGTTCAAAGCAAAATTGTAAAGAATTTTCAATGCTGTTGAATAAATTCCAGAGTCACTTAACAACTTCATTAATTGATTTATACATATTTGTTTTTGAAATTTTATTTTCATCAGACATTGGATTTACTTTATACCCCTCCCCTTACCCCTCCTCTCCTCCCCCCCCCAAATCATACATATTAAAATATATCAACATGTACACCGGCTAGACAATATTAGTTTGACCAATATGACTAACATATACATATTGTACAGTTTATACACACAATGCATATTAGCCACTACCCTATTGAACATCATCTGCCTGCTTGCCAAACTATGATACCAAACCTGTTTAGGACTTGACTCTGCAACCTCTGGTACAACCGACTCATTCCCCTTACTGTACCCCACAACCTGCATGCTACCACCAATCTGACTGATGTATGGCCTCTGTCTATACTTATCTCCTCACATCTCATGTCGCTAATTCATTCCAAACTTTAAAGATGGATATATATGTGTATTTGAAGATTATATTTTGTAGTTAACCTAATTTGATACACAAATTAACTCAATAATTTTGGCTTTATGAAATGAACTGCGCTCTCGTTTGATGTCTATAAAAATGCATCATTTTGGGTCTTTTTCCTTCTTCTGTCTCCTCAGGGTCTGCACCGCGGCAGATTAAAGTTTGACGGGGGCAATTCGGAGAACAATGTAGGTGATATCGGCAGTAATCAGCTGGCTGAGAACAGCTGGCTGAGGTTCGATCAGGCTACATACATTCAGAAAACGCTGGTGGCAGCTGGAGGCGATGCCTACGCCAGAAACAAATTCAATCAAGTTGCCAGCGACAAGTTACACATGGACCGATCATTCTCCGACACAAGACATTCACAGTGAGTACATACAGCGTATGCATGCTCGTTATAATCATGCTTATTATTCGAGGGAAGTTTTTGTCCCCAAAAGTGCAATAAAGTGTCTTTATAGGGAAATATAGCGTAACATCCCCCACTTTGGCCGTAACTGTGTAAGTTGTTCTTAAAAGGAGTATGTCGTGTTCTGTATATATATGGGATAAAAAAAGAAATTGAAAACTACAAAGGGAATAAAAACAAAGCAAATAGGAGGATATTTTTTATATGATGTGAAGAAGAAAACTTCATAAAGTTTGAAACATATTTAACATTATAGGAGAGATGAAAAGCAGCAGGATTGAAGTGACTGGTAAATTAGGAAAGAGAATGAGGGAGCTGTGGAAGGGCGGAAGCTGTGGAACAGGGAGGAATGGGGGGGGGGGCTAAAAGAGGGTCTAGAGAAGGGAAGTAAATAAGAGACCTGGTATTAAAGCTCCTTAGTATCTTTGATGAAAGGAGCCCTCTAATGACAATACTGTGTAATTACATCTTCCCTTGGTGTTTAAAGAAAAGATGTGGGGTTGTGGGAAGGGGGTCTGGCCAGTGGAAGGAGGCAGGGGAAAAAGATCAAGTTTATCTTTATAATTTAGAAGTTTCAAGTTACTGTCCTGAATGATCAGGTGGGCAAGTACTTCGTTTAATAGTTTAGCCATTGTAGAACTTTTTTTCACAAAAGAAGGTTCCATATTTTTAACTTTGGTGTTTCTTCTCAAGAACAAGAAAGGATGCAACTTTTATTTTTTTTTTTGTTGATCTATTTGGATGAATTTAATAAAATGAATGAAATATAAATCAATGTAATAAAAAGACTATTGAAGAAGCAACTTCAGAATTAGTAGAGAACATGTACAGTACTGTAAGTACTGTATGGTCACTTCTAAATACCCAAACCAGGGAGTTGCAGGTTTTCTTCATTAACAGCAATTACTCATGGTGAAGTGTGAGACTATGTTATTTATTTTTCTTCAGTTTATATGAGCGTAAGCTTTGAAGGTTGCTCAATACTAATTCTTAATACCATCATGGCTGGGCTGACATTCTGACGTGCTCATTTGGTGCAGCATTGATTAAATTTTATGCAGCACTGTGTCGTTGTTTTCCATGGTTATAAAGTTGTTTGCACTGTCATTAGCTGGCAGTAGAGTTCTGCCATGCATTTCAAGAATCAGGATAATAAGAAAGTAAACAGAAGTTAGGAGCGACCTTTGGAGTCAGCAGGTTTCCTATACACCAGCGGAATTGAGTCAATGCTAAAGATGAAATCAAGGGTGTAACTCACCTTGAAGACATACTGTATGCACAAGATGCCATTTAGATGCCTACACCTTAAATGATTTATAGTATATATAACAGGATCACATAATGTTGATGACGTCAAGACAGAAATTATGCAAAACAAGTCTAACATTCAAGAAACGGCCTTCCAGACACTATAATCTGATGTAGTGCTGTTTCAGGTTTCCTGCATGGGTCAAATGAAAATGTCAAAACCTGAGAGAACTTCCTGCTGTAACCAATGTTATTTATTACAGTATATGGTCTTACAAATTATATAGACAAGTTGTTATGCTATTGGAAGTTGGAGCTCCATCTTGGAATCATGCAACAGATTTCATATAAAGTTCATTTGACTTCAACTTGTAGGTGTTTATGCTTTGCTTTAAAGATGGTTTCTTGTTTTTTCCACTGTACGGTTCAGTGAAACTTGAACAAGCTTGGACAGTCACTTATTCATCCCAGACTCTCTCAACTCAATCCTTCTTCTGAATTTACCATTCAGAGGTAACCTACATGTTCTTCCTTTGGTCAAGAAATCTTGGAACCTAGTTCGTCCACCTTTCCCCTGAAGCACTGTTTAAGACTAGATATTAAACTCACTTCATTACATGTCTCCTCACAATACAGACACTCTACCTCTAATCTGGATTGATTGAACTGGTAACAGTTTTGTATACAAACAAGTCATGTCCAGCTGTATAATGCAGAACCAGTACCCAATGAGATGACCATCAAAATCCAGTTAACATTAAAACTTAATTATTTGTGATGTCACAAATCATTTGGCAGTGCATCTTGAAGAATTGCTTAATAACATAAACATCCATCTTATTTAAGTGCAAACATCTTATATTTTATTGAATGAAGCAGTGCTGATCCTTCAGTTTCCCCTGTTCTCTTAAGTAGCTGTCTCAAAAGGAAAAATAATGTGTTCATTGGCCCCCTGAGGTGGGTCTGTGACAATGCATACAGTACAAGGCTTATGCCTTTGTATGTTACCACTTTGTATGGCCAAGCACTATATACTGTATAGAGTATGATAAAACTACATTAGTTTAGTGGAAACAGATGTGGGAAGTCAAATTACTTGTACATAACATAAAGGTATAATAATAGAAAGGTCCAAGTTCACAACCGTCATTATGTTGTGTCTTGTTCAAAAGTCGTAAGGGGGTGATGATGTACCTTACAGATCTACAACTGTTTCCTTCCCATGAAGGAAGTTATTTAACTATGTTTCATCAAATTGGGGAAATTATGTCACCGTACTAGAACTAGTTTCGATTCAATTAAATGTGTGTCTGGATCAAACAATATGGGTAGAGCAGGTATACAGTACATGTTTAATATAGTGTGTTTTGACCTGTATGTTCATATATTGTACATGTGGTAGGTGTCATCGTCTCATCAGTAACAATTATATAGTTTTTAATATGTCTTCCTGCCATGGATACCAAGAAACCTTTCAATTGATTGACCATGTGTTGCTACACTGCCATTAGAGATGCATCAGATCCAAATTTTTGGATGAGGCTGGAACTGATTAGACTGGATCTCACAGAAAATTCAGGCCGGATTTTATCCGGCTTAACTGGATTTTTCCAGGAAAAAAATGAAAAATTAAATAGGAATAAAATTGGAGAATACTTCCTTTTTTTCATCACAAGATGTGAAAAGTTGCACAAAATGTAGTGAAAAACAAGGAAAGCTAGATTTTGCTATTTTTGTTGTTGCTATTTGTAGGAAAAGATACTGTACTAAATGACCAATTTCCACTTTATATATACAAAAAGGTTCTTTACATTATACAGTAGCAGTTGTTTCATATTTGGCTGATTAAATTGGTTTATTCTAACAGTAGCCTAAAACCTTTCAGACTGTTGGGGAAAAAGAAAAAAGTTAGGACACACGTCTTAAGATACTTCTGGACAGATTTTGAAGAGAAAAACGGAACCATCATCCTGCTCATCATCATCATCATCATCATCTCTTGATACCATCTGGATTCATCTTCATTGATGACCATGTATCCTATACCCATCCAGATTAAACCATTCCCTACTCTCCTATGTATAGCAGCATCAATAATGTAATTATATTGTTAGTTTGAGTTTGACTTATTTCCACTAACATAAATACAATGGTGAATAATTAAATTACAAGGAGGTGGAGGAGGACTGAAGAAGCAGGGCTTTTACGAGCAGTCCCTCTTTACAAAAACAAAAAACAAAAGAATACAAAGGATAAGTAAGAGCAAGAAGAAAAGCGGAAAGAACAAAGAAAGCAAGCAAGCAAGAAAGAAAACTACATAATGATAATAATCGTTAAGTAAAATGTATTTCTTTTTGTTTTTGAAGCAAGGAATACTTTTGGATTTTTTGTTGTTGTGTTGTCCAAACTATTCCAGATTGTAACTCCAGAATTGATTAAAAGTCTATGAATCCTCTCCGAAGTGATCAGATTTGTACGGAAGTTTTGACAAGTCAGTTTGAGATGATGAACTCTCACGATTGTTTCGACACATTTTCTGAATCCAGTTCAAAAGGTTGAGGCGCAATTTACATCTTGATACATATATGGCGTAAGATATCAAAGAAAATTAAAATTTTATCTGCTCTATTTGAAGAATCTTTGTCAGATTTAATATGCAATGAAGTGTAATTTTGTAAATCTATAAGTTGCCAATCTAAACTAAAATATAGGAGAAGAAGAAGAAAAAAAGGAAGGGAAAGGTTGAAAATCAAAACATTCATATAACTGTCTGGGTCAGTCCTAAAATAACAGGGACGGCGCCAGTTACATTTAGAAATTACAAATTAAACTTAAACCACTCGGTGTATGGGCAATATAATGGTCAAAGTTCTATAAAAAAGAGAATTTTCAGTATCCTAGTTTTATGTTATTTACAAACATTTGGAAAATGGAATGTTATAGAAATGGAATGTTTTTTTGTGTTCTTGAGTCATGCATGTCATAAATGGAACAAAAATAACTGTTTTAGTTTTATACATCCGAAAAAAATGTTATCCAGATATATATATGAAATTGTATTTAAGGTGACTGTATCAACGTGTTCGGTCTGTAGAAGTGTTTTAATAGGAATTGCCTTGAACATATATAGATGGTAGAGTGTAGAGGTACCTAAACCTTCTGGAAAAAAGACAATATGTACTCCTTTTGAATATAATGCATTTTCAGACTTTCTTTCAAATGGCATACATTTATCAACATATTGTGTACATGCTAAATAAGAAAAATGGATACTTGTACTACACACCTTAACATAAAATGATGAAATTGACAGTAGGACAGACATCAGCCAATATTTGTGCCACCCCTCTCCCCTCCACTCCCCTCCCCTCTCCTCCCCTCAGACTTGGAACTCTGCCTAGAGGCCTGGCGTGCCTCACCCATGTGAGAAGACTACTGTACTTCAATCAACATATTGTGTTTATCACCTGATGCAACCAGTACTTACCTCCTTTGTGTCAAATGCTCAAACACATCTACTAAGCATTTAGTGTAATCCTCCCAACCCCCACCCCCCCCCCCATTCCCTACTTCTAACCTTTCCTGTTCCCCTTCCCCACTTCCATTTTTCTGCACACTTCCAGAACTTTTTAATGAGATGACTAAAATTCAAGTCAAAGAAAATGTAAGAAAGGTTTTCAATGTTGAAGTTACAAAGGCCCCTCAATAACCAGTAGTACATACATCGTTACAGTACTGACTAATTGCTACAGAATGTGTCCTACAATGATGACAAGCCCTGAATTATTAGAATTTCCAGATATGAGTACAATTAAAGAAAGTCTTAGATTCCAAGGAAGCTCAACTTGTACGTTATTGTTTAAAATATTGATCAGTGAAATTACTTTTGTCATTAACTCTGCACAGATATTAAAGTTGAAAGACATCAGAAGATAAAGGACAGCACTTATTGATTTGGAATAAAATGATGAAATATTCAGTCAAAGTTGTTTGCTCAATTTTGCAACACTCAGTGATTTTCCTCAATATATTTCAAATTTCTTCTCGTCAAACGACGACCGTGAGATTTCTCTCAAGGTCTTGGCGTGCTTGCTGCTTTGCATGCTCTCGGTACATCTCACAGATCTCATGGAGAAAAGGAAGATGGAAATGCTGCAGTATTGATCTCGTTGTCATGTGACCCGAGTTTTTGAACGTTTAATCAATACCAGTTGCATTAGAACTTTATGCCAAACTAAATGAAAGATATTTTACCTCCAAAATAAATCTAAAATGATTTTTGGAATAATCAAATCATTGATGCATAAGTTGAGTTACCAGAGCTACTCCGTCAGAGCGTCATAATTTGAGAGGGAAAAGGAGTTTTTAAATGCATTACAGTAATCGAACATTGTGAGTAGAAAATCAGAGTGTCTTGAGATTAAGTTGCACTTTCTCTTTGCCTCTTTATTCCGTAATGGCTTTTTGGTTCAATTACAATGCCATTAGAAGATATAGTGAAGTCTGATAAAAGGAATTAAAGCTGTGCTTTTGGTATTGTTCATATATATCATGCACTTAGTTAAAGTTATATAAAACTGTATCTTTTGTTAAAGGGACATGTTGATGTGTGTGTAGAATTTTTATTGTCTCCTTTCAATGTTAGCACTTAATTTGTTTAAAATGAATATTGACTTTCAATGTTTCTTATTTACTTCGCTCCTCACTTACCTGTCTCCCCACAACCTTAGCGGTCTAGTTCTACTGTGACAATCTCACTTACTTTCTGGAGCTCTGACCTAGCCTTGGTTAGAAGCCCTGGTTACCTTGTCAGTTACAAGGTCTCATTCCTTGACCGACATCTACATTACATATATACACAGTTTTCAAGTTTGCAACATTAATTGGTATAAATTGCAGATTGGATGCTAAGCTGAGCTTGGTATTGTATGTTACTCTCTGATTTGAAATTTTGTGAGGAGGTTGATCGTAAAAATGACGCAAAAATGTTGACATCGATACGCAAATTTTCCATAGCAGCGAATGCTACAATGTAGAATCAGAAGCTGTCTTGCAAATGTTCCATATAATATTGGCCTATCTTTGTCTTTCGATAAAGACGAACGTTACCAAAATCTTTTGAAGTTAAATGATTTTGATCCTGAAAAACAGCAAATATTTAGCTTTGTTCTTTAAATTGACTTCTCATCATAAGTACATACACTTATCAACTTCATGAAAAATAACATGAAGTTTGCACTCACAATAAGTAGAATTGAACAGAGAAATATCAACATTGAAGTTTACCATGTAACTTAAAATCCATGTCAAGTTCAATATATTGAGCGGATAGCATTCGGTAAATTCAAAGGTGTGTTTGTTTGCTGGAGTAAATTTATTCTTTCAAGCATTGATAGCTTTTAGCGAATAAATCAGCACGAATACGACAGCTCATAGATATGTTTGTTTTCTCTCACGCTTTCTCTTTCGTCATCAGAGTAAGTTTTGGAGTTTTTTTTCTTTACATTTAAATGTAAGCTTACTTTTACTTTGTTTAAAACCCATGCAGTAATGTGTAAATCTTCTTTCCGTCAGGCGTTAACATTTTCGGAATGTAGAGCTCCAGACCTGTACGTAGTAATGAAAATGTCAGTCATTCATCGTTTGTTGTTATCTTTCCTATCACCTTAATCAAGAGGAAAGAATGACAATCCTTACACGTTTGTAGCAAATTGATTTAGGATACGCCTGTCTTGAAACCTTTCATCTCAAAGAATATGAAAGATCACTGAAGAAGTTAAGAAAAAGTGAAGAAGAGAAGAAAAACAGTAGTCGAGAAACGACCAGATATTTGATATCTTTTTTTGATAATTTATTACCGATGATCTAGCAGGGATTGGATAGGATACAACAATTAGGACTCCACAACTGCCACAGCTGTTTGTTAAAACAATGTCTCAAGCTTTGATAGTTCATTATCAGAATGTTAGGTATGTTTTAATTTCATGTTGTAGGTGCCCAATTAATGTCAAAGGAAGTTGGTAAATATTTTCATAAAAGTGTCATGAATGTGAGTAGGACCAGCCTTCTCTGTGGTTGTTTAATATAGCAGTGTAGAATTCAAGGAAGTTGAGTTTTGTCTTTGACGGAGTGGATGGAGGTGATGTGTCTGACATGGAGATTTCCTACATACTGCAGGAGGGATCTTACAGTGCAAACAATGGGGGGGGGGGAGGGGTTACCAGACAGGTCATACTACAGAGTAGAATTTTTGAATATTGCTGCAATTATTATCTGATTGCAAGGGAAATTAAATATGGGACAATCATCGTTGGATGGGGAAGGACGGAGAGAGGGGGTGGAAGAGAGGGTGATTGGAAAGATGGAAGGGGAAGTTAGTAGTAGGAGAGATGGGAGTAATTAGAGATGAGGGGAGGGGAATGGGAGGAGGTTGGGAAAGATGTTCATCTGTACCAAATGACTCTATAGAGCCAACATTTTTACTACAGCTTTTAAAACCAATTGTCAATTAAGGGGACTTTGAAGTTGTACCTACCAAAATTCTGAAAGGGAAAGTAAGTGGAGAGGGGGGGATTTTGAAGGAGAGAGAAGGTCTTTCATGTTCCTCCACCTTTTTGCCATTTAAAATATGATTTCTGTATTACCTCGTACCTGTACATTCGTGTAACAACTCAAACCTGCATCATGCAATGATGCACGTTCATTCGAAGCTCATGTCTAATTGTGTTTGGTCCATATTGGAAGTGGTCATAAATTGCTTCCTTAATCTGACTATAAGCTCACTTCTGTCTCTGTTAAGTGATTCATGCATTATGTATGAATCGTATGCCAACAGCCACTCATCTACGAGGTTTGTCTGATGGAAAGAGAATTCACAGTATCTACGTTATGTGCAGTAACGTATTCCGTTTCCTCAAAAATCTCTCCTTCTGTATCTTTGGTTACAGGCTATAAAGGGTTGCTCCTTACCAAAGATGGAGATTTAAATTTCTCTCCTGGTAGACATATTTCTCTTCAGTTTTGCATTCAAAAGGGGCTATCTCTCCAATAAAAGTGATTTGATGGCCTGAAACCTTTTCGATAGATTCGCATCTCAATTCAGCTCGCGTTGATTTCGAGCCGCTTCCAGCACACTCGATCAAATTGTGGTGACTTTTTGCAGCGAGCGATTGCCTGGGAAAGTTGCGGCGAGCAATTAATGTAAATTGATCAAAATTGAGTGAAAAACCTTGGAAGGCAGATCTTTGTTTGATTTGTGGAGGTGAATTTTCTTGATAGTTAATTGTGCGTAGTTCAGTGACTTGTCTGTAGTGACGTATCATTGGAATTGCAATAGTCTACTCAAGTATTCATGAATTACAAACTATGTTTCGTAGTGATACATTATAAAGAAAAGAACGAAGCAGGTCGAAAAGGGTTTTTTTTGTATCAGTTTGCAGATGTTGTCTGGTGCTCTGTTTTATGGAGGTACAGTAGTAGGTTATGTTAACTGTAAACATTGAACATAATGTAGTGGTAGATAGGGAAAATATGTTAACTTGAAAGAAAAATAAGACCATGTTTATTGTTGGTTTGGTCTTAAATACACCACTTCTCTAATACCTGTCTCCGATACACATGCACACCGATCTACCCTACCCTAAGAACTGGTAAAATATTTGCACTGTGCCCCCAATCACCTTCTCTATAGTCACATGCCCTCCTCGTTCCAAATCTACCATTCAGAAAACTGTTTCCAGGCAGATTTTCAACCTTTTGTTCGAGCCTGGTACAGTAATATATTCTTGGTTTGACCTTTTTGAAGCCAGAAAGATGCCTGTTTCATCTAAACTCAATCACTGCATAAGTACCCTTGAATTTGTTACAACGCAAGTTATGTAACCTTAAGGGTACATTAAGCATACAAGTATGAACTTAACAAACCTATCAATTATCAAACCCATCTCCTACGTACTATACTGATCAGTTGCCTTGGCAGTGCGTCATTTTCAATTCATGTGCTAAAACTTATCTCAACCAATCTTAAATTTGTCAAACAGTCATCACTTTTTGGGAAATGATCAAGGGAGGTTAGGCAGAGCTTCTGCAATCTCTCTCCTATTCTTTCTCCTCCCCCACCCCCATCCACCCCCATCTCTTTCTCACTCCCCTCCCATGTTTCTCGCTCTCCTCTCATCTCCCGCTCTCCTCTCATCTCCAGCCCACCCTCTCTAATCCCTAACTTTCCCACCCCTCTAATCTCTGGCTTTCCCACCCCTCTAATCTCTAGCTTCCCACCCCTCTAATCTAGCTTTTCCATCCCTCTAACCTTTAGAATTCTCTCCCCTCTAATCTCTAGCTTTCCCTCCCCTCTAATCTTTAGATTTCTCTAATCTCTAGCTTTCCCACCCCTCTAATCTCTAGCTTTCCCACCCCTCTAATCTCTAGCTTTCTCTGCCCTCTACCTGCAGATTTTTTTCAATCCCTAATTTACAATAGGAAATTCCCATTGAAGGTGCTTTATTACTTCCTCTGAATCACAACAAAGTTAGCATTAGAAATGGAAGTACATCTTGTTGTTACTTGTTAGTGGTTGAAGTATAGGATATATATGTTTATAGTTGTAAGAGGTGTTTGCACATCTGTTAAGCATGCCCACACACTGTGCTGGTGTTACCATAGTAGTCAGCTGATTGTATGCATGGTCACAGACTATCTGCTGTTACTACAGTATAGACTGTAAGGTTACTCTGCCAAAAATATTCTTCTGTTAGTAAGTGATCTTTTCCAGTATCTTGAAACATTAATAGTCAGTTGATTGATTGGCCAGACTTCACATTAATAGTCAGTTGATTGCTTGGCCAAACTTCACATTAATAGTCAGCTGATTGCAAACTTCACATTTATATTGCTTGGCCAAACTTCACATTAATAGTCAGTTGATTGCTTGGCCAAACTTCACATTAATAGTCAGCTGATTGCAAACTTCACATTTATATTGCTTGGCCAAACTTCATATTAATAGTCATTGGTTGCTTGGCCAAACTTCTCATTAAAAGTCAGTTGATTACTTGGCCAGACTTCACATTAATAGTCAGTTGATTACTTGGCCAGACTTCACATTAATAGTCAGTTGATTACTTGGCCAGACTTCACATTAATAGTTAGTACTGAGAAGGGATGGTGAAGGGGAAAAGATGAGGGAGTGATTTCAGGTTTGCAACATCAGAAGGTAATGTAAAGGTATGACTTTGTATGTCAGGTTCATAACCACTGAAAAGGGAGAGCTACTGTAGGTTGGAAAAATCAAACTACAGCAAGGGCGTAGGAACCGGGGGGGCTGGGGGGGCGCCAGCCCCCCAGTGAAAAATATGGTGGGGCGGAAGTATCATTCCGCCCCCCCGCTCCGCAAGTCAGAAAACCCCTTTTTCATTTCCAAATGAGAAAAAAATCTCATTTGGAGCACCAAATTGCATCTAAGGCCAGGTGAAAATGCAAAATTACTTACAAAATGGAGTGGCCGGGTGTTGAAGTGTGCTATATTGCACCAAATTGCATCTGAGGCCACCTGGAAATGCAAAAAAAACACCCCCTCCCCTTAGACCCCTCCCCCAGGCCGGCCATCAGTCTTCAGCCCCCCCACTCAATAGTACCTTCCTACGCCACTGAACTACAGTATAAAATATTTCCTTAAACATGAGGGGCGGTATTGAAGAACTTAGCATGCATAGACTCGGAATGTGTGACCTGATTAATTCAATTTGGCTTTGGCTTTGAGTACAGTGGTTCTTTATGTTGCCGTATTGGACGAATCTAATAGTAGTTACCGACTTTGTGATCCCCATGTTGTCATTGCTTACTTCGCAATCCGCGGCCCCCCTCACAATTTTGTAAGGTCGATAAGAGTGACTCCATAGTTTTCCGTTTCGGAAAACAAAAAAGTAGGTGGGTGGGGAGTAGGAGATGCACTGGTTGCAGACAAATAGAATTAGTGGATTTGGTTTGTCAAAGGCCTAAATCACAGAGAAGAAATTTGTTAAGCAGGTTTTTGTATTTTATAAAATGCTGCAGAAACAGTCCTTCCAACTCTACAGACTTCTTGTGGATGAATTAGTTGGTTGACTACACATGTTTACAACCTGAAAGGAAATCCCACAGAAGCCCTCTCCAGGGAATGATTTTAATGAGAAAAATCTTTTTAGCCAAAGGGCAATTTCATAATCATGATCAAAATTTTCAGTTGTTTTGCTCTTTTGATGTGATTAATGTCAATTTCTTTCTTTTTTTCACAATTTGGAGAATGAAAAAAAAAACTGTTTGATATCTAACAGCTGAATAATAGAGTTGACCAAAAATTGTATATATAATTTACCTGTACATAAGCTGTTTTAGCACCAATAGGATCTCAAGGCAATTACCTTCCAATACCCTATAGGTACAACAGGTGGAATCACTTTATGTCTGTAAATATGTATTAAATGTGTGTGTGT
>JAIPMN010019699.1:0-25794 GCA_020650975.1 Apostichopus californicus
TATATTGCACATTTAAAGATGCTTTTAATGTGTTATGCACACAGTAAAATTTGAATGCATTGGTTGGATATGCCCAAATAGCTATAACCTCACCCTGTTTGCTATTTAAAAGTATCAGCAATAATTTTTTAAAGTCACCATGATATCTGTTGATTGTTTTATTCATTAATTTCAATGATCAAAATATTAATATTTTGCATGTTTTCACATTCTGTATTTTGATTTTTGTTGTTGTTACTGTTATTCATAATTAACATTCCAACATTCACTTGTCTACTAATCCATACAGACTAACACCATCTGAAGATGAAAAGCCCACCACTACCTTTGAGAAGGTCCAACCACGGGGCCCAAGGTCCATGTCCCTAACACCTGCCAGTAGCACACCCATCAGAGACGACGATGAAGGCAACAGATCGTAGGTTTTCTCAGTTTCATCTTTTTATTCTCATCCAATACGAACCCTTTTCTTCCTTTACAGCTAAATTTGCTTATATATAAAGGTGCAAACATTATGCTTGAAGTTTTGAAACAATGCTTGGAGGTGAAAAATTGCAAAGATCAGTTTGTACTTAGCGGTGTAACTAACTATCATAGGAAGTGATAATGTTGTGGCGTACAACAAGAGTTTTCTGGTCAACTTTTGCTAAAATGCAGTAATCTGGGATCGAGAAACAGCTAGAGCCACATGCTGAACTATGTAAACAATTAATGAGTGGTCAAAATTGTTTTTCAAAAAACAGTTATTCCATATTCAAAATTAAAGAAAAAAAACTTCAGAAGATGGTTCATTAATTATTAGGAACATGGTTAGAAATTGGTTGGTTAGAGGAAAAATTTAAAGAAAGAGTATAGTCTAGCTAATATTTCCTAAATTTTGTTTTCTCATACACACACAAATAAACTGGCCTGTGGGATAACATAGAGGACACCTGCATGCTGTTTGTTATATGTTATACTAAAATTACCAAATAAAAGACTGCCATATATGTCAAATGTTTGAAATTTGTAAGCATCTGTCATCCAACACAGTGGTTTACGAGTACACAGCGTGTGCCAGTTGAATACGTTACATTATGATGTGCTTCAGTTGGTATTACAATCGTTAATTTTTTGTTGCTTTGATCTGTGCACACTATATATACAGTACGTGTCAGGATGGAA
Source organism: Apostichopus californicus (assembly GCA_020650975.1). Taxonomy (NCBI): domain Eukaryota; kingdom Metazoa; phylum Echinodermata; class Holothuroidea; order Aspidochirotida; family Stichopodidae; genus Apostichopus; species Apostichopus californicus. Next base: position 1,165 of record JAIPMN010019699.1, read on the forward strand.
AGTTGTACATGGGCAAAACTGCTGGAGATGTATACCTAAATACTATTTAACATTCATAAATTTTCAAGGGGGTCTTTGACCAAAACCCATTATTGTATAAGTTTATGTATTATGCATCAATTGGCATTTTGATCCCAAAATTTGAAGCTTTGGTATTTTATCATAGAAATGTGTGATGTCAGATGTATTAAAACATGCACGTCAATGAAATCACTGCTAGAACAGAAAGATACATAAATAATGATATAGTCCGAATGTTGTGGTTAATGTCAGGCTTGTAGATAATTTGAAATTCCAAATGCCATGGCCATGTCAGGCTTGGTAAGAAACTTCAGCCCAAACATTGTACCTTCTAGGTGTTTGTTCAAACACAAGTCCCCTGGTTGATGTGTTGGTTCAAGCATTGTGACCATGTCAGACTGGGACATAATTGGAGTCCACATGTCGTGCTCCGGAGACAATAAGTGCTGCTATATTATATCCTTGCCAGGCTCGATATGTTGTCAAAGTCAGTGTCAGCCTCCATGAGTGGCTGGTCTGACATTTTATGCTAGCATTTAAAAAGTGAGCTTCAAATTTTCATATTTCGGGGCTAAGAATCAGTGTCAGCCTCAAGGTCGTCGTGGCAAAATCAGCACCATGTCAGCCTTCTATTTTCGTACAGTCTCTAACAACTTTCACCACCTGGAATGTCTACAAATGTATTACGAACTAGTCAAGGGAAAAGTGGTGTTGAATGTTAAACCAATGTTGTAGTCGTATGAAGTTATACAAACATGTTTTGGTTGATTAATCATGCTTCACAGTCTGCACTGAGGAGACAATGATATCATCAATTAAGCCTTAAAGGAGGGCGTTGTGGTCAAGTGGTTAAGGCAGTGGACTTGTGATCTAAGGATTACAGGTTCGAGCCCTGGCCAGATCATTGCGTTGTGTCCTTGGGCAAGGCGCTTTATCTCCATTGCCTCTCTTCACCCAGGTGTATAAATGTGGACTTGCGAGGTAACTTGTAAATATAGTGGTGTGCGCCGGTTTGTGGCTGCACCCTATGGGAAGTCCCCCGGGGGACACGTGGTTGTGGTGCACTGTGGGGCCCCAGGAGAGATTGATTGAATTGTGCTCACTTTAGTGTGTAGGTGTGACAAGTTACCAATGACCAGGGTTAAGTTGTAAAGTCGTGTGAGAGGGCCTTGGCCCTGTACAAGTCTGTGAACCTAAAATTAATTAAAAATTAATTAATTAAAGGAGCATTCCAGAAATTAATAATTTATTTTTAATTTTAAAGGTGAATATTCCCACAACCCTCAATAGCTGGAAACTTTAAATAAGCATTCAATTATTCTTGTTTTTTTCTTGGCATATGATATATCAATACTAAAACTCTGCCTAATGTCATTTGCTTTTTCACTTTAATTTAGGTAAACTACAAATATTAAAGTCCATGATACCTACGTTCCCATGTGAATCCCTTATTCCCATGTGACCATACCCAAGTGCTATATACCCAAGTGAGTCCTCTAAATAAATAGAAGTCTATGCACCTTTAACATATATGAAAGTGTCTCACTGTAGTACAATATATACAAAATTGTTGGCAAGTAACACAAAAAACGAAAGAAAGTTATAGACTTAAGTATATAAACTTATGCAAGTAACTTATTGATGAATGTAAGGTTGTAGTGGACTATGATTGTTGTTAACTTTAGGGTAGTGTGCATATACAGTTTTGCCAAGTAGCTAATTTCAAAGCCCTAGTAGATAATAATTTGAAAACAGTGTTTCTTAATATTCAAAACTCATTCACCAATCCCGAGGCCTGCATGTTATAACCCGGCTAAAAAATTGCGACTTTAAACCAAATAATCTATTCATGTGGTTGCATATAATCTCCAATCGTGTCTCACTGTGGTGCACCATGCTGCTACACTGTGGATGCATATATGTATCGCAATCTGGAGAATTTGAATATAAAGGTTTATACATTTATAGTCGCACACAGCAGCATACAGCCAGACTTCTCTGTTGACATGCGGAGGTAACTGAGAAACTTTAATGAAGCGTGCTTGATGTATTTGAGACTACTTTCATGTTTTTTTATTCATATTTATTACCTCATGGGAACACAGTTATAACCTAATTAGCTACTAAAGGATAAAACATTGGCTTCCTTTTATGTTTCTCCATAGTATCTACTGCTCTGTTAATTATGCTATTAATCAGGAACTTAGAAATTAATGTCATTTTAGTCCTTTATGATCACTAACTTTATTATTGCCATGAATTTTATATTTAGATTATATTTAGAATATATTTAGATTGGCTTCTCAACTAACTTATGTAGACCATGAATAATTTAATCACATCCAACAGACAAGGTGATACAATCATTATGTGATTGTCACGATTGGACACAGATAATTTACCGCCGGTATAAGAGGTGTATAAGCCAGCGTCTCATATCACCCCTCCAAAATGAGATTCGGAAATGAGCTCGCAAATATTTTGTCTTCGGTTCAATCAATATCATGCATATCATATTGCTTAGTACTTAACCAAGGTGATTGTTTCTTTTGTTTTACAAAAATTGGAAAGTAAAACTAGTCTTTTTTTTTGTTTTTTTTTTTGCCTTGGATAATTAGGTTACTAGGTTTACTTTTCTAAACGCTCAATTGATGGATTGCTGATCCAATTCTTAATCACTGAAAATTTAGATTTCCAGTAATGATATATGTAAAAATCAATCGCATTTGAGTTAGCCATGTCAGTCACTAAGGGCAAAGGTCAACTCCTTCCTGAAAATACTGAGGTATAGTGCAGTAGCTATTACATGGAGTAGTTGGGGGGCTTTGGCAAGAAATTTACAAAAATGATTCATCAAACACAGAGCATAACTACAGACTGTGGTGTTCGACACCTTGCCCCTTTAAAGAGAGCAATGTTTAATAGTGAATATTTATTATATGTACTGTACCTAGCACACCTGTTAAGACTTATTATGCCTATACAGTACATTCAACTATCAAAGAAGAAGAAGAAAACAGATGTGTCTCTCAAATCAATTTTCAATGTCGATTTCAAAATTAGGTTTACTGTAATTTATTTCCTTGATCAGTTGGTTGCCAGAACCAGTGAATCGGTGGGGCGGTCAGTCACGCGTCCAACCAGTAGACTACCTGGAGATGGAAAAATTCTTGAACATGAATTCTGCCATGTTTAAGAAGAAAAAAAACTAAACAGAAAAGTTATAGACTTAAGTATATAAACTTATGCAAGTAACTTAATTGATGAATGTAAGGTTGTAGTGGACTATGATTGTTGTTAACTTTAGGGTAGTGTGCATATCCATTTTTGCCGAGTAGCTAATTTCAAAGCCACTAGTGAATATAATAATTTGAAAACAGTTTTTTTAATATTCAAAACTCATTCACCAATCCTGAGGCCTGCATGTTGTAACACGTCTAAAAATTGAGACTTTAAACAAAATAATCTATTCATGTGGTTGCATATAATTTCCAATCGTATACATAAATATTTCTTCAAGTGTTGCGAGAGGACCCTCTACATTCAAAAGGCCGTTACAGCTTTAATATTATAGCGGTTTAATTTTTTTTCTCGTATTCTTTATCTGTGATAGCCATTAACTTATCAAGTGGAGGTACCATGTAGGTTAGACAGGAACTGTTTTCCCATCTTCACTATCAATTTCAAGAGCCACTTTACATTAACAGCTTTGCTGCTGGCTCTAAATGCAAGGGAGGAAAAAAAATATGAAAAAAAAATTGATGTGGAATTAGTTATAATAAGTAGAGAGTACTTTGAAGAACGTGTCTCATAATCAAAAGAAATATTCCTTTTCTTTACTTTTTGTCAGAGCGGTACATAGAAAAGAAAAGCATTTAGAGAGACAAAGAAGTATATATTTCCTGGCATGCTACATAAGTATGGCGGAAATATAAAGTTTGACGAGGAAACCTTGGGATCAGGATTATTGCTTCTGGCAACATCAGTATGAGCTTGATAGATGATTTGAAAATTGTAAAGGTTGTTGAAAAGTAAAAGTGTACCCGTAAAGATGATCCATACACTGTCTTAATGTACTCTGTAATCTCCCAACGATAATTAAGGAAATACCTAAATAACTGCAGTTCTATGGTAATCCTTAAATAGAGACTGTGATCCACCCACTCAGTTTAATTCTAAACAGTCACAAAAAATAAAGGTATTTCATGACCATAAAAAACAGATTGGGTTCATCATCGATAGAGAAAAGGGCATGTTGATTTTGTGAAATGAAGATGGTAAAAGGGTTTTATTATTAAAATAAACTGACAAGAAACTTTAGTATTTGCTAAAGATGAGACAGATGAAACTAAGGATACATTTATTTTGAATAACTCATATTTGGGTAAAATAACATTTTTTTTCATGAAATTATGGATCAATCTGTCCATTAGTTTATAGATCTTTCTGTTTATATCATTGATTGAATATCTAGCTGTCCATTCTGTCTGTCTGTCTGTTTGTCTGTATTTTAAACTGTCTGTCAGTCTGTCCATCTAACTGCTGTGTCAGCATGAGACTTTTCACAGGTTGTCTGTGCAATAGCAGATTTATAGTGTGGAAAGTATGTAGTATATAAAGTAAAATACAATTAACGCAAAACACTTGAATTCCTAAAGAATAGTTTTCTCCAAATTTAAGTCAACTTTTTAAGTCAAACTAATACATGCAAACATGAGAGAGACAATGGCCCTGGAGCCTTGAGAATGATCGTGGTGTTGAACCCTGAGTTAGGGGTGGTCTGCTGTGTAGAGTAAAACAGGACTGGCAGACTCTTGCAGACGTTTGCCTACACTGATTTTGTTATTGTTGGTGTTGTTGTTGCTGTTGTTAATAAGTCACTTTCTGGTGCAAAGAAAATGCAATAGATCAACTTGGCCTAGTGGAAGTGCACTATGTAGGCCTATAGTTTAAGTTATAAAAGAATTTCAAACTTGGTGTTCTTGCACAGACACCCTTTAAGTTATTTATCCAAAGAGTAGGCCTTTTTTTTCAAAATTGTGGCCCTGGCATACATTATATGAAATAGAATTTTAGACCGGCTAATAAGCTCTAAATCAATATGGCTGATTTATAATGATATTAAAATTACCTAAATTTATGCAAAAAAAAAGCTGTTGTGAATTCTTTTAGTTTCATACTGTAGGTATCACTCTGCAAATAGACTTCAGCTCACAGTTAGACATATACATAGTTTCCACAATTCTTCTGCAGTTATAAATTCAACTCTACCGCCAAAGGTTTTTCCTCTTTGCTCTTTTTTACACTGCGTATAATTGACAAGATTTTTCTGATTTTCTTTCCTAATATCCAGTCATTTTATAGTCCAACAGAATACTACACCTTATTTTTAAATTATAGTCCTTATTGGATAACTGATCATCCATCGATCTTTCCGTAATGAATGTAAACACAAGGGATAACTGTCTAAGTAAGGAATATTACTGAAGGCCACCAAAATTGCCATTCACATTTTTAAGTGACCTAAATATCGTTATAAACCTCTCTCTTGTTTGTGGTGTTTTTTGACGAGTTGATCACATTTGTTTATTGTCACTCTCAGAGTTGACCAGCTGAGAATCTTGTTTAAGTGTCTGTATCACATACATCCATATGATTTTAGTCTTAATTGTGTCCAGTAAAAGCCAAATCAATATATCTAAGAGATTGCTTGGATGTCAGATCAATTAAATAGGGATGGCCAGCTAGAACTATATCCATTACTGGAGACTTGATAAAATGGATATTGCAGGCATCGATTTTTGAAATGTTGATGAAGTTCACAAAAAGAAAGAAAAAGGGGTCAGTGAATAGAGGCAATATATATTGTTATTATTTTGAACTTAGTCTTATATCTACTGAAGATTTACCTGCAAAAGTATAAGTAAATTTATTTATTTTATGATCTTTTTTTTTTGAAATGCTGATGAAGTTTACAAAAATCAGTGTTCAGTGAATAGAAGCAATATATATTTTTACTATATTTAGCACTGTAGATTCACCAGCAAAAGTATACTTAAAACTATTATTATTATCATTATTATTTTTTTCAAAATATTTATCTTTCTAAACACATTTTCCTCAACCATAAGAATATTTAATATTAATAGGAATATATTGAAATGCTGACAAAGATAACAAAAAAAAAGGTGTTTGAACAGTGAATAGAAGCAATATATATATTGTTACAATGTTGCACTGTACGTACCAGCAAAATTATCATTAACTTTATTATTTAATTTTTTTTTTGTGCAAAAATCTGTATCTTTCTAAAGACATTTTCCCCAACCATAAGAGTGTTATATTATACAAATAATGAATGGTTATGAATGCAATAGTGCAAATATTTCATGAGTTGAAAGATGGAATTTTCCATTCAACGAGGCGCAGCCGAGTTGAATGGAACAAATTACATCTTTCAACGAATGAAATATTTGCACTATTGCACGAATGGAAACCATTCATTATTTGTTTTATACAACACCTTCAAATTTGGATATAATTGCAACAGATTGTTTTGAACAGACAGGTTTCTCTGCTCTCTTACCATTGAAAAAAGTGCTATCAAAAAAGTATAACGCTTTTCATAGCGTGCAATCACAATAACTGTACAATTTAATATCCGCATTTAAACATAATTATGGCAGATTAGTTTAATTATTACAAGATTGGTACTAATTATCACTCACAATTTGCTACTGCAGGACAGCTTAAAAGTCCATCAATAAAATTCGTAAAAAATTTCAGAAGATGCTCCTTCCACTGAAGTTTTAGAAATTGCACCTAATTTGGTTTTTAAGTGGTTTTTTTTATTTTTTATGTCTGCCTGCTTTCCTCACATTTTCTTCATTATGATTATTATTATTCTTATGATTTTTTTAAGTTTTTAGAATTTTTTGGCAGCTATAAAATTTGTTAAGGTTTTAGAGTATTATTACCCTTAGGCTAGATATTTGCATCAATGATTCGTGGTATGCTTTAAAAGATTCATGAGCAGATGTAGAAAGAAGAAACAAGTCTCTCTCTCTTAAGATGCTGACTCAGAACTGCTACAGAGAAAAATTTATTGGAATTGGCTTTTAGAATTATATTTAAATCAAATAAGGATTGGATATACATACACTTGTTGTGTGGAAGGCAACATTATTTTGAAACCTAGCTGATACATTAAATATGAAGTCTATGAGATTATTAATGTACATAACGAAGCTCTATTTGCCCTGAATTGATGTCCAAATGTGATTTTCTCGATACAAGATATTACAAATTAGCGACAGTTAAGCATGTTTAATGAAGAGCTAACAACAGACAGATACTCATCCTGGTTTTCTCCTTTGAGATGTATTTCTACTAATGGACTCTAGTCACTGCTCAATAGAAGTACCTGCATAAAACCAGGATGCCAAATCTGGTTAAAAGTGCATGCTGTCTATTTTAGGAAAGACCTGATTATAAAATTCAACATTTGAACGTGTCTACATTCTTTTTAGTAAGCATTCTACTTTTGTCAGACAAACATAAAATAACACCAATTATTAGCTTAAGGCCTATAATTCATATCCATGCAATTACATAACAAAAGAGCCTATAGATGTACTCTTTAAGTAAGTTTTGATACAAGAAGAGAAACAGAGGCTTCTCCTTGAATTATCAACTAATCCTGTTTTTCTTCTTTGAGATGTATATCTACTAATGGACTCTAGTCACGGTTTCATAAAAGTACCTGACTAAAACTAGGCTGCTGAATCTTGTTGAAAGTGCATGCTGTCTATTGCAAGAAAGACCTGAAAGAATATTGTGTAACTTTCCAACAGGTGAAAGTGTCTACTTCTTTTAGTATAAAGCATGCTACTAATATCAGGCAAACATAAAATAACACTTACATTAGTTAAGGCCTATACTTAATATCCATGCAATGATAAAAACAAAGGCCTAGATGTACTTTGTAAGGAAATAAAAGCCTTTTGATGCATCAGGAATGTTACCGCTGTCTTGGTTAACATGTGACATTATATCAATATGTAGATAGGGAATCAAATGTTGGCTCCATGATGCAGGTTTGGCGATACAGAATTAAGAAATTTCCCAGAATTTCTTTGTTGGGTTGGATTCTTCACTGAAAGCTTAACTGTGAATACACTCACACTTAGGCTCTGTACAGATGCATGTACAATCGCAGGAGCTGGGATGGTATTCAATGGACTCTCATTTAATCACAACAACAACTCTAAAATTTAAGCTGCCAGTCGCAGATTTCTACTTACTGTGATCAGATAATATAAGGTCCATTGCCTGTTTACTGAATTAAAGATTTTGCTTGAAAAAATTATTGAAGTTGATCAAAAGGGCTTCAAAAAGTACTTATTAGCTTTTTTCGTAATTCAATGCAGAATGAAACTGATAACTGTTGAAAAAACAAATATATCTTCTGCATAAAAATCTGTAGACAAAATTTCAATTTATGGGGAAGATCAGAGAAATTTGACACAAAACTGCCTCCAAAACTAATTGCTTATTCTCAGCACTGCCTTGTGTTCGTCTTCTCCAATTTCATCATCCAAATATGAAGAAAGATCATTTTTTCATTTATATTTCCTCATTCATTTAATTTCACTATATTATGTAAGCCTCTACTGTATGATGTGTCTTTTGATGACACTTCAGATCTAAAATTCCACTCGATGTCGAGCATAAATTACTTTTCCGAAATCATTGAGGTGAGGAGGGTGGCTGGCCGGGCCAGAAGGAGGTCAAGGAGGGAGGGCTACAATTATGTGGCTTGGGATCAACCTTGGGGTTCCAGAAGATATTGAGAGGGCCCAAGAGAAATGTGGGATAAAGAATAGTGTATGCTCATTTTCATAAAATAATCTCTGTAAAATGATGAGTGCAAAGAACCGTCAAAGTTCAATGACATAATTGTCTCAGACTGAGGCCTGATCTGGCTATTAACGCCTAGCTTTATCTGACAACGTGCGTCTTGTTTGCATAAGGCAAAAATAACTACATTTCGAAGAATTGGACTTTGATTAAATGTGGCAATGATCTTACAAATCTACCAGTAAGGCTTTGAAATGTAACATTCTGTTTATGTTAAATTAAATGTCCTTTGAAATTGACCCTTTAGTAAGACTGCCGCTCCTTTTTCGCCACTGCCCACTTCTGCATCTTTCTAGGTTATTAGTCTGGAACAATAGCATGCGTGTTACGTAATCAATTCTCCAACCTAGCATGGAAACGAGCGTGGAAAAGTCACTTGCACAGCTCAAATTTCCCACAATCTGCTGCAAGAACCCATTAAAATGCCCGAGGCAGGTAAACTGTTACTTAATGACGGTGCTATTAAAGGGTGCATCTTCAAATGTACGGTTTAATCAGTAGCCAGAGGCATACAAGAGAGAAATGAAATAACCAGACATTGTTCCTAAATAAGCTTTTCCAAATTTGTTACAAAAGGGCACTGAAGATATGATGCATGATGATAATTCAGAAATTTTGAAAATCAGAAAACTAACGCTATCAAAAATCACCCAATTGGGATGTATACCCCAATTTCTCACTGTCATATATTGAGCAGTAATTTGAGTCACTGGATTTTCATAAATTAAAAATAGACTTGCGCTACCCTTCACCCCCTTAACAGGTAGCACAGTTACAAAACAAATAGAGTTACTGTATATTGATGTCACCATTCTCCCGACCTTCAGATGAAGTCACTCGTTACCAAACTCAATTAGCGAAATTTTAGAAACGTTTCTTATTTATCAATTTGAGAAGTTATAAGCTTCACACAGATACATGTCTTGGCATATTTTAGAGCTGCAGCTTGCCTATAGCTGTTATTCAGGCAAGACTGAAACAGGACATGTATACAACTGCCCCTTATAGTTGTCTTCTTGTCATCAGCTCAGTGGATATTAAATATTAATCGATTTCATCTTTGGAGGCATAAAACAACGATATTGTGAGCGGATATTTGAGTTAGTCTTCGCTTCTTTCCCACATTCTCAGGTTTGAGCAGCCAAAGAGGAGGATGACATCAGAGGCGGTTCAGCCGGATCTATTCACCAACAGCTCATCCATGAGCAGCTTGGGAGAATCTCTGGGATTGGTAAGTTTTTAGTTAATATGTGACCCATTCTGTCAAAATCAAAATCAAAATCAAAATATGTTGAAAGAATGTATCATTTTCTGAATAAAGTAACATAGCAGATTAAAATATGATATCAAGATCAATACGTGCTGGATAATTATACACCACACTGGCAGTTATATGTTGTTTGTAAGAAAAAATAAAATTAATTTAATTTAATAAAAAAAAATAAAAAATATAAATGAGGTTTAATGCTGATATTGTTGAAGGAAACTGTTTGAAATGTATGTAATAAATAACATTAGGTTTTTTGTCTGAGCTTTTGATCATCCTGTGATGTTTATTTCCAGCAGTTACTGAAAATTCACAGACGATTATGATTATTAACAAGAAAAGTGAAAATCCACCCCCAGTGATCAATTGTTCACATTCCTCAGCTTTTTGGGGCATACTGAGCATATTTTATGGTTTAATCTTGTCCATTTTGTATGCCTCTGGAGTAGGAAGAGGGTGAGTGTGGGGGGCAAGGGTCCAATTGTTGTGAGATGGAAATTGCTGTACCCAAAGTGGACGTGTGCTTTACATACATAAATCTGATATAACTCAGGGGTGCAACAGCCCTCTGTGCAATGGAGGTACAAAGAGGAGATGGGTGGGGGGTGGGAGGGTGAATGGTTCCAATGACACCTGCACTGCCCCATTTATTCTGGTGTTCTTTGGGATATGCATGTATAGCCTCTGAAGTGAATGAATTAACACTACAGAAACTTCTGTGTGTTACTGTAGCCTACACATGTATTGTACTATACATATTGGCAGAGACTTCATAATATTTACCCAATACACTATAATGATGTTATAATTTATTGATAGAAAACGTCCCAAGATATTTAAGTGCTTCATTTGTGGTCAAGCAAGAAGATATTGTGAACAATCTGGCACTATTATGAAAGTGCCGTCAAAGTGCCGTCCACGGAGCACTAGGTTTAATGGAAATTGTCGTTTATTCACAATCATGATATTAAACTGATAGTTACACATCTGTCAATTTAACGTCTGCCGGTAGCTATCAGCACTTGTAAGAGTCTTTTCCATACTAATTTAGGGATAAAAATTGGCAAAATCATTTGATGACCTGGTTATGAATACTCTCATAAACAATCTCAACGTTGGTCACATGTGATGGTCATTTCTGTAGGTCATGACAACTACTACAATCCAGATGGTTTTAATAGCTTTTCCATCTGTGAAGTTTTTATTTTGAGGCTTTTAATCTGGTAGTCAGTTTGAGAGTTGGCAGAGTCAAATAAATCAATGGTGCAAACCCCACTCACTGCACACTACACGACTGATCACAACTAGACGAAACTAACTGACCTTAGATGGAAAATCATGGTGTGTGTGTTGAAGACTATATACGACCGACAGCATGATTTGGACAGTCTTGAGTTGCATCAGCTTCAGTCAGGAAATGACCAAAAGATTCTTGTTTGAACTACAGAGGTGGCTGGATGGTTGATGGGGATGCAAGAGCTCCTTTATATGAAGAAGAGCCCGTAGAAAGGGCATGGTAAATAATAAGAATTACCTTAAAAATAACTCTCTACTCTATGGGCAACCAGTTGGTAAAGTATGGGGCTAATGTTTATAAGTCCTAGCAATTAGCCTAACAGCTGAATTCTGTAGTAATATGGTCTGTGGACGGTGGCGTCGCCAGGGGGTGGCCTGCGAGATGGGGCACGTGCCCTCCCACAAAACAAATCGTGAACCCCCAGGTGCCCTCCCAGATGCGATTTGTAGTGTTAAAAGAAGTACTCAAACAAAATACTTTATCTGCCTCAATTAAAAGCATAAATATCGGACAGACTAAGCCCGAAAATTCTTGAACATAAAGCTACTTCAAGTTGCAAAAGATAGCACCAGATTACATCTAAGGACCCTTAACTAATTTCTGAGGACACCTCCTCTCCTTAGACCACTCCCCCAGGAAGGCATTCACAAATAAACATTGTGCCCCCCCCATAATTAAGTGCTGTGCCCCCCTAAGATTGAAATGTCTGACGATGCCACTGTCTGTGGAATCCCACAAAGCAAGGAATTAAAGTAGTCAATGTTACTTGTAATGAATGTGTGAACAAGCTGTTCTGCGGACTTATTATTATTATTATTTAGGTTTACAGTCTTGTTCAGGGCCAAGGCCCTCTCACACAACTTTACAACTTAACCCTGGTCATTGGTAACTTGTCACACCTACACACCAAAGTGTGCACAATTCAATCAATCTCTCCTGGGGCACCACAGTGCACCACAACCACGTGTCCCCCGGGGGACTTCCCATAGGGTGCAGGGGGACTTCCCATATTATTCAGATAAACACAGTTTTTACCTATGCAGACTTGCACTTACAGAGTTGACAAAGTGCCCCATAGAGAGGGTGGTGGGTGCAAGCTGCACTCCCAAGGTTCCTCGTAGACGTAACATAAGGAAATGTCTCTTTATCTCCCATTTTTATTGGAGGTATAATTTAGGGAAGCTTTGTATATATAGATGCATCAACATGATGATGGTTTTGTCATCATTTAGTTTCTGTTTGTTGACTGCCTCCTATTCCCTGCTATCACAAAGGGCACTCTCAACACAAGTCACAGGACTTTCTGTGTCTGAACAATTAAAAAACTATTTATTAAATATGTGCGTATCATTGGCATATTAATGCATACTTATACCATGTGTCCTAATTATTTCACCTAAAACCATATTATTTATACATATTAAAGATGGTCGGTCCTTGGACCGATCCTTGGGGCACACCATAACATAGAGGACCGTATGAGACGGACTGATCCTTTTCAATGTGGTATGTGGGCCCATACTGGTCTAAGGCTTGAGTATCTTACCAGCCAAGTGCCTAGGACCGATCCTTTGGGCACACCATAACAAAGAGGACCGTATGAGAGGGACTGATAACTTTTAATATGGTTTGTGGGCCCATACTGGTCTTATGCTTGAGTCTAATTACCAGCCAAATGCCAGCACAGTGCTCAATCTGCAGTAAGGTTTTGGTTCATTTTCAGTGGCCCTTGCTTCACCGACCTTCTCTCTCTAGATGGGGACCCTACCATTTTGTGCATTGTTACCCTCCTACTTAATTAGCTGACGTCCCTTTTTCATAAACCTTTTGTCAGTAAAATTTTGTAAAATAGCAACAGTTATAAATCAGCAATAATTGGGAAAGTTAGATTTTAGCTGAGAATTATAGATTCTCGATGTTTTTTTTTTTTCTGGAATACAATCTACACAAATTGTCATCTTTGAGAAATTAGAGCCAAATGTGGTGACATGATAGTAGCATCATTATCTTCAGTATTAAATCAATTTCTAGATGTACGTACTTGCTGAAACAACAAACAATGTTTGCGCACAGCTATGACATCCTTACATTCGTGATATACCATATATCTACGCAGTGTAAAAACAAACCGAGAAACGAACGGACGACCGAGAACGTAAAATCTACAATTGACGTACTAACAAGATCTGCAACGTCGTCGGTAAACACAACAATCTTCCAAGATTACAATAACAGAGGGTTTCTCAGTCATGTTTTGATGTCTCAGTTTGCCTGGTACTACTGTAGCATGTCAATCAAATTAGTGCTGGCGTGTGTATGGTTTGATACACAGTGTAATATTACTGTACCGACGACGCATGACTGCGGCCTCTAATTCTAAGGAACACTAAGGAGGACGTCTCTTCTCAGTGCATTTGCCACAGAGTGTATATGTATACTGTACACTCTAGCTGCAACGACCAATGCACACATGTATCATTTATTGCAACACGTATAGTCACGTGCTCCCTCATGCATGACGGGCGGTCTCGGGAGTTATTCCACATCATCAATCTTGAAAACGTAATCTAACAGAATCCCATAAATTCATTATGAACTTGAAAATTTGTTGCTGATGACTGCACCGCGCATGCCGCCCTAGGCAATTTTTCTTAATCTCAACATTCTGTGTGTGGATAATCTTCAGATTTGAACATGTTTCATGTTGGATAAACAAAGCCAGGAGCTTTTTCTTTGTTGTTGTTCACTGCACATGGACGAGTTGAGTAAATGATAAAAGTGCATGTAAACTATAGTGTTTACTTTTACGTGTCAAGAGTAAATCGAGCCCCTTTGTACAATTTTATCACTGGTCCGAATTTTGAAGTCTGATCCCTCTTGTTATTTAGTATATTATGAGAAACATTAATACTTCATTCTGTGTCCCACCCTTAACACTGGTGATGTGGCTGAGGCTCACCAAGTTTGGTGTTCGATCCCCGGCTAGGTCATACAGTAGTAAGGTGGGGGGTTTCATCCGTGACCACTCAACGTTTTTCCCATCTGAAAATGTCTTTCTAAATTTGGAAAGATTCCAACTTTTGAGTTAAACTGTCGAACTGGAAGCCACCCGACGTGAAATTTATAATCCATAAGCCCCTGCAGGCTTCTCCCATATTTTGTGGTCGCTAGAGCGATGTAAAAATGACTGCCTCATTACTATAATTATCATTATTATTATTGTTATGAACCAGGTCCATGGTGCTGTACTCTCCAGTGCCCTCCCACTATGTCAGGCTTGCCTAGATCCATACCCCTTTCCACTATATTTGTTGGAATAGGAGCCACAGGTGACTGACCTAGGTTTTCAAAATAGTCTAAAAATACTTCTCAGATAGCAGAATATCAAGAGAGGATTTACCATACATACATCTACAACTTGAAACTTCTGTTAATTAACAGATATTTTTCATTAAGCCGTGCATGAACATTGAATCTTGTTGGAAGCACAGTGCTATATGAATATGAAACCAAAGCACTACAGTCTCGTGCCGTAGTTCATTAATATTGTCAAATCCATGAAATTTTACAATCAACAAATCTACGCATCTTCCGTTTATTTTTTAATATCGAATAATTTGTATGCTGGAGTCAGCATTTTAGTTATAATGATAATATAGATAGAGTGATATGTCATGCATAATTAGTCCTCACATGATCATGCTTTGCCATCTCATTAAGAGTTTGAAGTAGACTCTGCTTTGGTCTAACCAAACGCTGCACGATATTATAGACTATTTGAGATTGAAGACAGATGATCACTTAAGAGACTTTCAAATTGACTTTAAAGGGACTATATTTTTCAAATGATGGTATTTACAAAGATTTTAAACAACTGAAGACGAAAATTAAACAAACAAAAAAAGTGAAAAAAGGTCAAATCAAGAATTATTACAGGTATATATATAAACAAAAAGATCATGTAAGCGCCATAATTATTGTTATATTAGTAACACTGCAGGGTTCCAGTAAATTGCAATTAAATAACCCTGGAATTATAGTTGGTTATACTATAGCCTTGAGAATGGAATTTTTGGAGGAAGAGGAACTGGGTGTTGACCCTGAAGTATATAGGGAGGAAGTGGGAGGCAGCGCGTAAATGTTATCAACGTTTGTAAGCTAGGTTGTTTTGAGTAGGTAAGTATGATCCTTCGTAAATGCCAAGACCAGTAAGTTTGGGGGATATCTCAATGAATGTTAACAACTTGTAGTCTAATGTGTAAAAGTAAGTGGGCCTGAAATTTCGATCCTAGCAGGATCTGCTTCAGAGGCTGAATGACAAGTTACAGAGACTACGATGAACACCAAAAAAAATATGTAATCCAAATGTGATCCATATTCATCTGCCTCTCCTCCCCCCCCCCCCGACCGTTTTGACAAACTTTCAAAATGTACGCTTTCGATTAAATTTGTGGATGTAAAAACAACACCTTTTTTTTTTCTTTCTTCTCAGCTCTCGCAGGCGTCTTTGTCAGCCGCTGTCCCTCTGGAAGAAAACTTGGGCAGGATCAACTTCACCTTGCGTTATCAATTTACAGAGCAGACGTTAGAAGTCAGGGTAATTAAAGCGCAGGCGTT
Organism: Apostichopus californicus; assembly: GCA_020650975.1. Lineage (NCBI taxonomy): Eukaryota > Metazoa > Echinodermata > Holothuroidea > Aspidochirotida > Stichopodidae > Apostichopus > Apostichopus californicus. Next base: position 17,286 of record JAIPMN010019699.1, read on the forward strand.
GCCTGCAAAGGACTTCAGGTAAGGGAAACATGTTGCTATGTCAGTTATAAAATGTCAGTCATATCCATTTTCAGACAGAAAGCTGACAACCTTACAGACAGGCAAAAAACAGCATTATTTATTTATCATTCCCAACCTTTTTTGGCGGTTGAATTGTCGCAGAAATTGTATCAAGTAGATTTCCTTAAGTAGCATTTTTTTACCCTTTTTTCCTGGCGCTTCGTCATGGAAACGATATTCAGTGAAATGCCTCAAATAAACCTGAGGTGTTTACCAAATGTTCTGTGTTTTACTTCTCATCTAATAGGTACGATGTATAAATTGGTTATAATCTGTTTCGAATTTACAAAACTGCGAAAAATGACTACGTAAAACGCCGGTCTAAGATGTACGACTGACACAAAGTTTGATGAATGGATAGAGCTCCATTCCTTTTTGTGAACCCATCATCCAATTTCAATAATTTTTCAATAACATATGAATCATTCCCTTCATCGGGTTGTAATATATTATAACAGCTTAGAAAACTGTTGATGTACAGTGGTAGTTTATATTTGTATGTGTACAAGTGGCCAGGTGGCAAGGATATATTATCTCAAAGCTTTAATAATTATGATGAGAGAATAGGGAGGGGTGGGGGGTGGGGTGGGGATAGAACATAATTAAAGGGAAGGTTGGGGTACAGGAGTGGGATGCGGGTGATGGAAGAAGAACAATTGGGATCATGTTGGATATTTCCTTCCACATCCACTTACAATTATCATTTGAGTGACTTCCTTAAATCATGCAATATGTACAGTTAAGGTGACTGTTAGTTGCGACACTTCTCTGATTTTTTATGAAAAATTAAGATCATTATTAAATACGATGAGTTGCTTCCAAGCATCCAAGAATCGTTCATGTAACTGAGAGGTGTTGGGCCTATTTAAAGTGATTATCCATATAACTAACAAGACTAAATATTTTAAACGTTTGCGATCCATTTTGTTATATTACATTTCCGTAATATGTCAAGAGAAAAAAACTTCCTATCCTTTAATCAGATTATGCTGTGAACATCAAATCCCAATTTTTTTTATGTGTTTTTTTTTGTAGCGGATATTCATCGTAAGTAATCTCTACCGCTTAGAGTGCATGTTTGGGCTTTTTTTTATATATTTTTTTTATTGTCATCTTTAATGAGGGTAGTCCAGCTCAGTGCAGAAGCACTGCTTTCCAGAGGAGCCCTCAATACAAAATACATATACAATATAATGCAGTAGAAAAACGGTAAACATCCAAAAGGACGGCAAAAAGATAGACAAACAAATATCAGACATCTAAACAAAATATATAAGTTTTCATATTGCATTTAAAAATGGGCTTGCTTCTCCTTTAATGAAAACATCGCTACGTGAATAGCATTCCTGGCTATTAAACTGTGTGCCTGACAAAGGCATCAGTCATTTGGGTGTTTTAATTAAATTCCACACACCTTAATTAGATATATGTCTCTTACCAAAGAGATCAGGCCATGCAAGGACACTCCATCACGGCTATTAAGTGGACTTCATTATTTTACCATATTGTTTTCATAAGAAAAGAAACGTATGTCAAGATACTTGGAAGGGAGGAATACTGTCAGCGTTAAATGACCAGAATTGGTTTCCCAGAAAAAAAAATATAAAAAATAAAACCTGTAAACTGAAATCCATTTTATGAAATATATTAATTTAGTGTCCATAATTTACTACATAATTTTTTTCCTGGGGGAAATTTATGGCAAATTAATGGCAAGAGTCATATGTTGAGTCTCTCTCTATAGACTTGGTTGATACAGTATGACAAGAGCAGTATTTATAAACCAGTTGACTTTCCCTTGGTTGCATTGTCTTAAATCATACTCACTGCAGTTGTAGGTTACCATTTACTAAATTACCCCATCCTTGGTGATGGTACATATTAAAGCTAATTACCTTCATTCAATTAATATATTATTATATTATATTAAAATAATAAGGAATTAGTCACCTTGACTGCATGATTAATTCTTATTGGCCACATAGTGAATTTTGTTTCTTGTTTCAAGATACTGAAATTTAGGGCAAGATTCCAAGTGCAGAAGAAGAATGTCAAGGTCTTGCGATTTCACTGGTTTTTGTCACTTATTCCTCTTGTCTATGTCACTTTGCACTAAGGTTTTCTTCTGTTAAAACACCTCTTTATTCCCCTGCTAAATTCCATTCTTCCAAAAAAAAAATCAATCTAGGGCCTCTTCCAAAAGTTTTTGGCAAGAAAAATGAGCTGCATGCATAATTTAGTTCAAAAGGAGGTATATATTGAAAAAAATTAGCATACTTTCTTTGCATGGAGACACTGCTTTCATATTATTAATGTATTTTCTTATACACTGCCAGCGCAATTTTGGTATTGAATGATCCTTTTCTCACGGGCCCACTTTGTCAAGGAATCCTGGATTCGCCAAGTGAATGCTAAATTATTCCTTATTAGAGGGATAAGCTTAGATACACAGTTAGATGGATGGTGTACCTCCAGTGGGCTCTACGGTAGGTACCTATGTGGGAACAGCCCAATCGTCAATCTGAACAAGACTATTCATCATGAAATTCCATACAGATTCATGTCTGAGATGGGTATTGCATATTCATGTCTGAGATGGGTATTGCATATTCATGTCTGAGATGGGTATTGCATATTCATGTCTGAGATGGGTATTGCAGATTCATGTCTGAGATAAGTATTGCATATTCATGTCTGAGATGGGTATTGCATATTCATGAATGAGACGGTAGGTTTATTATAGTGAACTTGATCACACCACCTTTTTCCCCCCTTTTTTTTTAAACTTTTCTCTTTGCTTTAAATTTCAGTGGTACCAGCGATCCATTTGTGAAAATCCTTCTGTTACCAGATAAAAAGACAAAATTAGAGACACAGGTGAAGAGGAAGAATTTAAATCCAATCTGGAATGAGACCTTTCTTTTCCAAGGTAAGTGGACGAAGTTGATCCAAGGTTTTCAAGGTAGTCAGTAATCCTCCCCAAATATACTAGAAAGTTTAATATACTGGTCACTCATGATGAAACTGTCAGAAGTATTTTATACTACCACCCTTCAGAGCTATGGGTATGATGGGGTCATTTTCTCGTCCAAATTTTTACAAAGTCTTTTCGAATAAAACCTGGAGAGTCATAACTTCTAGGAAAAGTATTTCCGAACCATAGTATTTGATGCGAGAACAAATTTTGAGCTTTCCAAACTGTTATACAAAAATTTGAACACTAATTATGTACTTAAGCTATTTCCAGGTTTTGCTCATAACGTATACAACAAAGGTACTGGTATATCTTTGTGTTTATTTTTTTCCAATAGACAGATGAGTGTGTGTCTGTATTCCAATATATATATATATATATATATATATATTAAATATGATATATTAAATATGATATTGTCATTTATATGGCCTCGGGGTTAGAGAGATACATCAATAAAATATGTTGAATACAATATACATCTCTCTCTCTCTCTCTCTCATTTCCATCTGGAATTGACTTTGCGACTGCGGAAATATCAGACGAACATGATTTGGTCGTAAAAGAGACCTTTAGTTTTTTCTGAATCAATTCATCTTGTCACAGTTCAAAGAACTTCTACTTATATACAGTATGAACCAGTTGTAAGTAGAAATCTGGTATCTTTATTAGATGATTCACTCTATGTGTGTTAGAAGCCACCAATATATTTATAGATGTATGTATGTATATATATATATATTTATATTTATATATATACATATATACATATATATACATATATATAGATACCTATACTGTAGTTTATACCATGTTGTAATGGAGTTTCACGCAGCAGGAAGTGAACAATTGAATCTTTGTTATATATTTAACTAGCTAATAGTCATTAATTGTGAGGCTGAAGAAAGGATTAAAGTAAAGAAATGATTTTCTTTTGCTAACGCTATCTCACTTACTGATACTGATGTGGCAGTAGTATGCAAGAACATATTCCTGATTCAATCGACATCTGCTGTACTCTGAAGATTTGGAAATATAATCTTAGATCCATAACGATTAAGTCTTGATTAACAAAAATCTGCCTCTGAAAAAGGCAATTTTGTAAAGTTACTCAACAGAATATTAACCATATCTGCTCATGATTTACAAGTGTTTTGTACTTTGGAGGAAGTCCCTGTCGAAATAGATATCATTCAGATGTCTGTTGACTTGACAGCTCGACGTAATAATATTAACCGATCGATAAAGATTTGAAACCCTCAACTGTATTTATGTTAGCGCGAATGCTCACATTGCATCGCTAGCATAGAAGGTAATAGTGAAAGTGAAAGTTTCAAGGTTTACAGTACTCTTGTATCAAGGCAAGGCCTTCTCACATGACTTTGACAACAATTAGCCCCCAGTTGTTCGTAACTTGGCACATCCTAGTGCGCACATCTCAAACAGTCTCTCCTGGGGTACTACAGGGCGCCACATCCCTGGGGGACTCTCCATAGGGTGCTGTTTTAATCCAGCACATGCGACTTTATTTACAATTGACCTAACAGCTCCCCAGTCATACACCTGGGTAAAGAGAGGGATTAGAGATAAAAGTGACTTGCCCAACGACAAAATTATGTAATGATCGTGCCAGGGCGAGATCCTGCAATCCTTAGATTGCAAGTCCAGGGCCTCTGCGTTTGACCGCAACCCTCCAAACATTAAGAACACCTTTATTTGGTAAATAGGTGTTACCAAAAACATAATGAAATATTAAATCATACCTCTGGTTGAAAGAAATACCCTTGACTTCCAGGTTGTGATGGTCACTTGTGGGAGTTATGGTAGATTTCAAAAACTTGTAATTTTGCAAGCACACATGGTTGCTTTCTTTCCCTCTGAAGCAGTGGCGGAGCGTCCATATAGTCAGGGGGGGCGAATGCCCCCCTGACGGACTCAAATGGACTGCTGGCGCCCTTTTCAGCTCTTTACCACTTTTTACTTATTGGCGATTAATGACTTTTTTATTGCGCTCTCATCTACATATTGACATTTGTCACATTTTGTTGGTGTAATTTGGCGATGACACCTATTTATTCTTCGTTTATCTGCAAATTAGCCAGGCCCGGAAAGGGTCATTTCCGGCGATCTAGGGAGTATCTTTACTCAAAAAATTTCTGTGCACTACGCGCCAACCTGTGGTGGCGCTCCGCTTAGATAGTGTCGAAAGCGCCCCTACAGACCATTCTCGCCCCTCCTGACCAATACCCCTAGCTCCGCCACTGCTCTCAAGCAATTATGTCTGGTAGTTGATTGTGTTTTGTTTTCATGGGAGTCACACTAAAACAATATTCCAGAAAACACATATCAGGGAATAAATTAATCCGGTATCGCATCGCAAAATGCTATTCAAAATGGTATATAGAATGTTATGCACGTACAAAGTACAAAGATGTATCGTATTTTGTTTACACAGGAACCATAGTATTTTATGAGTATTTGAAAATCCGCTCTTTGGTAAGACTGCCGTTCATTTTTCGCCACTGTCAACTTCTTCACCGTTCAAGGTTATTAGTCTAGAACGTTAGCCTGCGTGTTACGTAATCAATACGCCAAGCCTAGCAAAGGAACCAAGCGTGGAAAAGTCACATGCAGAGCTCATATTTCCCGCGATCTACCGCGAGAGCCTATGAAATTGCCTGAGGCAGGTAAACTGTTATGGCAGTGGTTATATTAAAGGGCGAATGTTCAAATGGAGACAAAATTTAGAGCCTTCAAAATGCTATGCAAAATTTGATATCCTGTGTATATAAGCTATAACTTCAATTAAAGCTGTGAATACAAACTGTTAATCGGTTAACAGTTTCATTCCAGACAAAAAAAGAAGAAAAAACACAAAGGACAATTTCTCTAGAACCAGAAATGTTTCAAAACATGGACTTGAAGTCTTTGTCCGAACAATGCATTGTAAACAATTTGTTTTCTCGTCACAATTTTTAAGATATTTATCAATTTCAATAGATGTGAAAGGTACACTTTAACAACTGGTCTTGGGCGCTTGGTGTTCAGTACTTGGCAAAAGAACAAGTAAATGTTACAGGTCTGTAAGCTTAATCTACTGTAGGTCGCTGTTAACTGCTGCAAGTTCTTTCAGATGAGTATAGGGTGGGATTAAGTCAGCTAGCCCACACCGTTATAACTTTCATGCCTTTAAAGTATTGGTAGTGGCAAACACTCAAACTATCCTACCAAGGGAAACTTAAATGAACTTGACAGCCAGACCGTCGTAACTAATTTTATCTTCTCTAGACAAACTCTGCCTTTAAAATTGTATTCCATAATGTAGATTGTTCCTTGGGATTCTTGGGAGGTGGGGGGGGGGGAGTGGGGAAAGAATTATGGGGGTTGAAGGCCAGGAGCATAGATACACGTGGTTGTTCTCTAACAACGCTGTTAATATGGACCTATATCTATTAGCACTAACATGATATGATGAGCAAGTACAGTAAAAGCATTTCAACATGTAGTCACTACTTATTTTAACCTTTAGGCCCGCATGGTTTTTGAGAATTGCTTTTTGTTGTCTGCTGGAAGGTTTCATTTAGTAAATCCTGCTGCAATCTCTGCCAGCATGTTTAATTACTGTTTGTGGTTCTTATATTTGCGATATCAAGGTTGTATTAAACTTTCAAGTATCACCTGCAGTATTCTGTGTGTGGTAACACATATTTCTAATTTTACGCCCACATGGCTTACTGAGATTTGTTTTGGTAAAGAGGCTTCATTTCATTAGCTAACATTTAATCTGCCCCTGCATGTTAATTTACATTTTTTCTTCTAAATTTGATAAATCAGTGTTGTCTTTACCATTCTACTTCAACCAACACTGTGAAGCAGCATAGATTTGTTCAAAACAAATGCCAAATATAGTCACAATTTAATATGAAGTGATATATAATACAAATAGTACTAACATTATAATAGTGGTTCCATAGCTGCAATTACAGGTAAATAGTTCATTCACAAAAATGAAGAAATGTCTGCCATGCATCATATTTTAAGTTTTCATATTTTACTGTTGGGAGTGACTATTGTTTTTATTCATAGCAGATTGCACGTTCATCACGATTTGAAATATGGAAATTCTGCATTTTATTTGCTCTGTTCCTTCCTTCCCATAGGGACCAATCCCAACTGATTTAGCTAGATGAATAATTTCATATAGTCATAGAAAAGCACAAAATTAAAACTCATTAATTTGAATGATTGCCATGGGAACAATGAAAGTTTATACATGTCAAGTGTCTCGAATTATGCGGATGCAATTTGGTACTTACCAGCAAAACTCTTGAAAGGGTTGTTGTCTATTTGTTCATCATTTTCTATTAAAACCCTAAAATTGCTGTCGGAATATAATTGCTTCTTTCTTTTGTTTTGATTGAATCTATCGCATATTGGGGGAGGTCAGTGCAGTAAAAGCAAGTTCTGGATAATCAAAAAAAGCAATTTTGAAAATTGCATTGTATTTCGTCTCTATTCTACATTTAAGAATTTAGAAATATAAATTTAAGGATCTCGCTAGAATGCGTACTAATTTCATTACCTGGCTTTGCTCGATAAGACCAAATTGCAGGCGTATAAAGGCAGGATTCCATTTCCTCTACCCTACCCCTCTCCTCCTCCTCCTCATCCTCCTCCTCCTCCTCCTCATCCTCATCCTCATCCTCCTCCTCACATCCTCCTCCTCACATCCTCCTCCTCCTCACATCCTCCCCTGAATGTATAATATATACATACAGCTAAGTAGCCATTAACATAAAATGTTCTAAAAATATCTTTGGAGAGAGAGAGAGCTAATATGGGAAATTTCATAATATAAAATACTAGCACTATATAACATTCTTTGTTGGTAAGTTTCTCTGTTGCCTTTTTTCATATCGATATGATTTATCATCTCGTACTTGTTGTGGATATCATAAAACTGAATGCTCTTCAATTTTATCCAGAATATTCATGTTCAGTACTTTATTCCCAAGTCATATGTGTCATATATACATGAAGTAAAAATGTGATCTTGATAATTCAATTTAGGTTGCGAACTGAAGACCAGTAATCTGTGAATATAATTGAAGACTAACTAGTTCCTAGGGGAGTCATATAAGTAACACTGCCTTCATCTTCAAAGATTGATTTACCTCATTGCAAGGCAATATGTCATTTCTCCATCTTGATTTAATCATCCACCAAAAAAAAAGCCAGATGGATGAGTGTTCAGCAATATTAAACATGATATGGACGTACATTTCTGCAATCTTTCTAGTTCTGAGCTTTTGACATGTCAATAGAAAGTGTCGTTGGCTACATGGTATATAACATACTCACAAAAGTGACAAGATATTTTCCATTTTTTATCTTTTTTTTTAGAAAATCTATTAAAATGGTTATGCAGTGGCACACCTGACAAAAATTCTATTTTTATCTAAACATCTGATAAAT
>JAIPMN010019702.1:0-10429 GCA_020650975.1 Apostichopus californicus
AATATATCTTTGTATGTATTAGTTTCCCTAGCCTTACTTTCAAAGAGCCCATCCCCCTTGGCAAGATCCGTTATCTGTACCCTGTACCCGAGGCTCAGGGAGTCCAATCATGTCAATTCACGAACTATGCAATTACAGCTGACATTATGCTGGTTAATTGTTATCTCTGATTTACGAAGCCTTTCATACCTCAACATGCTACTCCTTTCACTATTCGAGGAATAGAAATGGCACCATAAACTGTCCAATCATGTAGTCAGCTTCTTAAAAATGAATATGAATAACCCAATCGGAAGGCAAATTCTACGTCAGTTATTATACTCGGCATAAAATCCATTCAAGAAGAAATTATATAATTACATTACAAATAGTTTAACTACCTGTTACGTTTCTAGTCTCGGTTTTTAATATGCAGCCACTTCAAACGTTAATGTTCCGCAGAGAGGTTCAACAGCGATAACAAAGTATCTATTGAAAGAGAAGAGAAGTTACTTCGACAGTGAGACAGGAAACAATTACTTTTAATTTTCTTATCATTCCATGATTGATATTTTAGTAAACGGACTCTCTAACTCGAATATTCGGGTAGGTTCATTCGATCGAAATTATCTTAATCCTTAACATTTATTTTATATTCAATCCACTAAGAAAAAGTTCAAAATTTTATTTTAAGCATATATCGTTTACTTTCGTGCATAGTTAAGGAATGTCTTCATGGATATAAATATTCCCCTATTTGGCAAGTTTCAGACCTTATTCTCACCTTTATCTCGCTTTATCTGCCTTAAAATTGTTCATCAATGCAATATTAAGAATGAACAAAAGTTGACTGTAATTATGTCATGCAGACGTTTGGAAATGTTGTAGAACTACGAGTTAATGAGTTAATCAATACAATCTTCAAAACACAAAACATTTGGTAACGGAATTTTCTTTTAACTTACGCTCTTAATCATTTCGACAAGTGGAATATTAATTTCACTAGATACTGTTGAGTTCATATTTAACATAAATTGGAAAACACATATATTGAACAAGAAATATAGAATTGACCTTCACACTTAAATTAATTTTCAGTAATAAAGTCACTTAATAGTTACGTGTCTGCTTGTTTAGGCAGTGAAAACTTTTTCTAACATCATATCAATAGTTCTGAATAAATAACGCATAAAGCATATAGAGGCTTATATTTGTAAATACCTTATTTGTTCTGTTTTTATGAGACTTCAAGTTAAAAGTAATTTAGTAGATATCTGCAGGTATCCTGAATAGTGTAATACAGAAACACTGGCATGTAATTTCATAATGAAAAAACCTGCATAGTCGATTCAAAAGTCGATTCAATTCAAAATAAGCTTATAGAAAAATGCAAATATTTATACTGAGGCAGCATATACTTTACCAACTTACCTTCCAAAATATTTCTTTGAAATACACATCTTTGTTAATTAAAATAATCTTTCAAATAATCCATAGTTCAAATTAGTGATGGGAGTCCCTTTATGTTCTTACAATTGAAGCTATGAAGTTTCACCAACATAATGATACGATTCAATTGACAGACAAAACGATCTGCAAACAGCAAAACAGTAATATCACTTAGATCGAGCGGTAGTCAGATATAATGTTTCTTCAATATGTAATATCTTTACTAACGCTTGTCGGTAAATGCTTACGTTAGAGGAAATCTCGTTACAGTTACTTTTCACAAGTCTCATTTTTCCGTTCGAAAACAGAGAGCTACATTGGACTTTGATAGTGCAAAACTGTCTTATGGCTGACACTATACAAGTGTAACATAATAATAATGATAGCATTCAATGGGTAACCAATGTTCTACGAAACTCTGATGGGTCGAATTCACGTTTGCAAAACGCTTGCGCAGAGGTTCACTTTGAAGACATTGCATGACAGGACTTCAGATGTAAAAGTAGTTAACAACAAGAACGAACTATACTTGACTTTGCAAGTACATCGCAGCCCTTGTCAAGGTCTGAAACATTAAGTATCTCGCTTGTCGCCAGGATGCCGAAAATCATTTCTTTGTAGTGCATTACACGGTAACAAGTTCTGTCATCTCCTCTGTAATGTGCTCACCATACAGCCTTGTCGTTCCGGTTGACAATTAAGATTACTTGTGATTACTTGTGTTGTTTTAATGCGGACACCTAATCTGATTTGAATTTCTACTTATCATACAATGGCTTGAAATATCTATTTGATTTAATGAAAGTTGCTCTTCTACGGAAGTGTAGAAGGGACTTTTGACGTAAAGTGTGAGATGTGATATGCTTAAGAGATGATCATGATAATTTCGGAAAAAAAAACATTACCATGTCTCTATTGAAATCAGCTATATTTTTTTTTCAAATCGTTCCCTTACATCATAGGCCTCAGAAAATGTCCGACGTCAAAGGTTAACAACAAGAAGCTGCTGCGTATCATCTCACCGAAAAAGAGGCTCATTCATTCATTGAAAATGTTTTATCCATGACAGACTTCTCGCAGAACCTACTCGAGGATAAACTGGCTTTCTTAGACAAACTCATTTATACTATGCACCAAACAATACCCTTTCAATCGGTCTATAGATGTAGCATTCCCTCGAAGGAAAGACACAGACCATCCTTCTCTCTCATCAAAGAACACATGTTTAAGAAGTATGGCGGCACGTGCAAAACCATCCAGACCTTTTTCAAATGTTTACTTGATGCGCTTGGCTATAAAACGGACTTTTTCCCAATATCCGTTTTGGGTCAAGAACATGTTGGAATCATCGTGCATGACTTGGCATTTCAGGGCAGCAAACATGTAGTAGATGTTGGCTGTGTGTATCCGACGTTCACAGCTATCCCGTTCAACTTTGGGAGTGAATCCGAAATATACCGCGCTTCGTTTTTAAAGTGCAAGTTCGTGCGGAGAGCAGACGGCATTGTGGAATGGTTGCACCAATCACGGAGTGATGAAAACGATTGGTTCAGGTATGCAGAGATGGAGGTTACCAACTTTGTAACCGTTTCGTATTTCTTCGAGACTACCGAACGTGATTTTTCGGATCCATCGAACCTACTCAATAGTATTCTTCGTATTTCGCATTACAACGGGAACTGCTTCTTGAGCGTGAAACATAATATCGTGAAATGGAGCGAGGAACCACAACAAAAACTACTGAGTAAGAGAGTGGAAACAAAGGAAGAAATCGAAACAATGCTTCACGAAGAATTTCCCCAATTTCCAATTGAAATAATCAAACAATGTGTGTTAAACACATTATAAACATAACAGTCATGAACAGCCATAGACATACATGGCATTAGTGGTATATTCTTTTGCTTCTTAGTTTGAGATTTTTTTTTTATTTTAATACCACCATATCACAATGTTTCAATTTTATATTCAGACTTAGGTAATAACAAAACAAATAACAAAATGTCATTCTATTATATTGAGGGGTCAACTAGTGAAAAATGTTCGTAACTGTCTTGAAACGGTTTATGTAACCGTTCAATATTAAGAAAAACTGTGAAATTACGTTAACTAAGTGTTCAAAGGTTTTGTCAAGCCAAAACTGGATATTGAACAGGCCCATGGCCATAGGCTAGGGCCCATGCAGGCTATAGCACTGCAGTATGGCTAGGCTAGGCCTAACGTTGCTCGTGAATACTTCAACACAGTACAGACTACAGCCTGTACAGGCCTTAGCATGCTATTTTGCTAGGGAATGGAAAGACTGGCGTATTAACTATTACAAATAATACAACTTAGAGAGAGGATCATGGGTAGGAGGGGCCGTACTATTACACGTCCAATCACTGTAGGGCCTACATGGCTATCGCCAAATTGGGTAGGCCCTAGCCTAAAACTAAAAGTTAGGCTAGGCCTTCCCAATTTGGCGATAGCCATGTAGGCTAGGGCCTAGTCTAGGCCTAGGCAACTAGCTAGCCAAAGGTTTACAGAAAGAGTCAAGTGCACTTGCAAATTCCTTCCATTTCACCATTGGTAACACAATATCTTAACCACTACATGCTAATGAAAAAGTTGTGTTCCCAAATCATGCGTCTAAGTTATTGTTCAATACCATATGGTCTAGCCAAAGTTATACTTTCCCAGCAAACACGTAAATGTTTTTCAAATATCAGGAAAATATTTGAACAAATGCTATGATAACGTTATAAATGATGTTATTTAAACGTTAAATGTTGAGTCGCTAGAATAGCAGGATAACGTTTTCACAACGTTTTATATAAACGTTCTTTCGATGTCAGCACAACGTTTTTAAGATGTTGCAGAAAATGTTGTAAAGACATAACATTTAAAAGAATTAAGATAATGTTATAAAATTACCTTATCAACATTAAATGTTGAGTCGCTAGAATGGCAGGATAACGTTTTCAAAAAGTTTTAAACAACGTTATTTCGGTGTCAGCACATCGTTTTTAAAATGTTGCAGAAAATTTTGTAAAGACATAATAACATTTTGACAAATGTTATGACAACGTTATAAAAGAATGCTTTTAAAACATTAAATGTTCAGTCGCTAGAATAGCAGGATAGCATTTTCACAACGTTTTATATAACATTATTTCGATGTCAGCACAATGTTTCAAAAATGTTTCAGTAAAAGTTGTAAAGACGTTAAAGTAATGTTATGATAAAGTTATATAAAATGTCATAACATCTAAAAGCATTTCCAAAACTTCTGTGAGTACTTTAGACGGGTTATTCGAGTTGCGAATGTAATGAAACATGAGATTCAGAATGATTGGCAATGTCTGGTGCTTCCAACACTGTCAGAAAAGAGTTAATAAGACTTGAATGCTTTCTGTATTGTCAACTTATTGTAATAAAGCACAAATCATGACATTGTCAGAGAAAGCACATGTATAATAGAAAACAATCATCACTCTGAAGATCCACCATCTTCTTCCAAGGAAGTTTATTTCCTCTTCTGTGCCAAAGAAGTTTGCCTCTGTTTGGAACCAAGAAAACAAAACATGCTTGATTATAGAGTAACACACTGTGAAATTTGGATTGTATATTTGGTTTTGCCTTCAAACATTACATGCCATATTTGTAAGGCTTTCTTCATAGTATGACATAACACTTAAGCACTGTTCATGCAACTGAAACAGTGAAAGTGGGGAACACATTCACCTGATCCTAGATCACCTTTGACCTATGCCAAATACAAAAGGGGTCTACTTAATGTGGAGCGTTCAAAGCCCCATGTATGAAAACTGTCAATTAGTGTTTTATTTGTTTTGGAAAATTTTTCAAAATGTTAGCATTTCTTGCAATACCATGTTTTAGTCCTTCACACCTTTGGAACTCTTTTAACATGATATTACCTTTCAACTCCAATATCCACAATGCAAATATGCATTTGATCTCTGTTGACCCGAGATGATCTTTAACCTCCACCAACATCAATAGGGTGTTCTTCCAATTAACATGGTACACTATATGCCAAGTACGAGCCTGTCAAGACTTGTCAATGTTACCCCTCCTATGATACGGTGTTTACAAGATGTACACACTTTGACCTGTGTTGACCCTAGATGATTTCTGACCTTCACCAACATCAACATCAACATCAACATCTTATATGTTTGAACATGTTATATTTCAACAATGGAAATAAGCTATGAAGATTTTCAATCTCTGAAGTATATGTCTTTAATTTTTCAAAACGTAATACTGAGTCAAAGTATACAAAGGAACCCCATCCCCCACCCCAACACCCTAACGAAGAGTGCTATTCATTCAAAAGTGTTATTCATCACGTAGATGCTCATGTTATATCACACCTCCCAGGTAGTACAGTTCACCTTTGACATCCCTGCAAACCTCAGTGTATTTATTTAGTATTTTGACTTTTATGTAAGCTTGAAATTACATTGTGTACCAATGACAATTCTAGAAGTTGCTATATGGTATAAGCAGTATTGTTACTGGGATTTTAGAACTTGCGTCCACGGGACGCAACATCTTAAAAATGTTCGCGTCGGCTCAGTAAAACTTGCGTCTAGGCTGCTGTCCTCCATGAAAAGCTGCATTTTTAAATACCTGCAGGAACGCGCAATACTTCAATATATAATGACCCTGACAATTCGCTGGCTTATGCGTAATGGAAGCGTGTAGTGGTATGCCTTTAATGTGTACAAAATCATTTAATGATGAAACCTTTAATTAATATACAATAACAAAATGACTGTCAAATTGCGGAAGCGAGAAATTTGGCCGTAGACTAGTTACTATCTATGCAGGCCTGGACGGCATAAAATGCACACTGCTGTACGGTATACAACTAAAGTGTGTATGATAATGTTATAGGATATATGTATATGCTGTGAATTGTCGGAAATCAAGTAAACGAGTGTCTAGACATAATGCCAGCATAAAAGTACAGCACTAGTCAACTGATTTTAGTGAACCATTAAATGTTGCGTGCATATGCCGTGAATATCGAAATAAAATAAAATGACTTAATCTAAACATAATGCCAGCATAAAAACTACTGCACTAGTCAACTCGGATTTAAGTGAACCATTAAACGTGCGTGTATTGCCGTGAATGTCGAAATAAACAATTAAATCTAGACATAATGTCAGCATAAAAATACTGCATTTGTCAACTGATTGATGTGGATCATTAAATTCTGCGTGCATATGCCATGAATGTCGTAAATCAATTAAAGCGAATCTCTAGACATAATGCCAGCATAAAAAATACTACCCTTTTCAGTTTTCAACTGATTTAATTAAACCATTAAAGGAATAACGAAGGCAGGGATCATATTTAAAGAATATAATAAAATACCCTCCTGAAATTTGTTGCACAAACAGGGTGGTACTAAATCTCTTGTAAAACAAATAATCAGATTTTTTTCAGCATGACACTTTTGAGATATATGCTTGTACAGAGCAACTTTACAACCTCGTTAATTAATATTGAGAAAAGCTAAAGCCCTGAAATTTGGTAAGTTGTACAAACTGTATGTTTATAATTAAACCCAAAAAACCTTACAGTTCTCACATGGCTATATATGCTGTAATCAAATGGCTTCAAAACCCCTTCAATATGCTGAATCGCAGAACAAAATAGCAACGTCAGAGCTGCACAACTTGCAAACATGTAATTTACAGGAAGCATTGTAATCATTATTTTGTATAGTTTGCACTGGACATATAACCTCTTAAAGAATCAAGTATCCTGAAGCAATCGTTTGTAGAGGCCGGGTGGGAGAGAGAGGCAGTCAAAGAAGACATGACATGTACAACCAGAGTTAGAGCTGAACTGCCTTGTATTTTACTTAACATGCCACACCCGGTGTACTGTACCTAGTACCACCTTTACATTATATCTACATTACAACAAGGCACGAGAACAATGTACAATTACAATAACACACATTCCACATATATACAGATGTACCTCTACAAGTTTAGGAGCAATTTCTCACTTAAAATTGCACATTTTTTCTCACAAAAAATACCAAAATTGATTAGTTTACATTTCAGAAACAAGAGTATTGTCGCATAGCTACCTACTGTAGAACCACAGATGATTTAGTATAGCTTGAAAACAGATGGTCCAAATAATATACAAGAAAGGCCTAGTTTCATTTTAGGCATTAGGCTAGTGCCACAAATATGCAACCGCGAATGTTTTATTCCCGGTCATTTTCATAGGCCTAGGTGATCATTTATAATTTACAGCGGTGTGCTGCACAGGCCTATATTATAGGCTACATCCTAGTCCAAGGCCTGGACTAAACTCAGATTTAAACTCAGATTCAGGCTACAGGCCTAGGCTATCGACATTCACATCCGAAGGTTTTTAACAACGCACGGGCTTAAGTTATAAATTTGGCCTAAGCTTACACTACATGTAGCTACAATTGCGTTCCTACCGTTATCATATAAATTAGTAATTAGAGGCTGCTATACTCAATACGGACGTTCACAATCAAACTTACCTTCCACTTTTTCAAGACTGCTATTATATATATATAATTTGCAGCAAATTCTCGATCGTGACGAAACATGTAATAGTGGTCAATTTGTTATGCCTCATTTATAACTCTGTGTTGTGGTGTCTCATAATTCCATTCATAAGCGTCTTTCTGAATTTGTGTCTCCTGTAAGGCTATGAAGCATACATTCCTCATATTTGCGATGGTCTGCTCCAAATGTGTAAATTTTCCTTGAAGACTGTTTACATTTGATGATAATCTGGTCTGTGTGTGTCTGATTCTCTCTTGTATACCGGCCCGGTATTTGGTGATTGGAAGTATTGAATCCAAATCACAAGGCAGTTTATAGCAGTCTTGAAAAAGTGGAAGGTAAGTTTGATTGTGAACGGCCGTAATCTAAGTTACAGTTTATTTATAACTTGTAACAATAAGTAGAGGCATGCGTCGCTCGTTACCGTTAACGTATTATTAATAGTCATTCAATAAATATAACTGAATGATGACATATTCTTGCTATATCTTTAACTTAATGGGGGTTTTCTCAATCTAAATTACTTTTATTTTTTGTAATAATAAATAGAGGCGTACGTCGCTCGTAACAGTTAACATATAAATAAAAGTCATACAATAAATATAACTGAATGATGACAAATTCTTGCTATATCAATAATAAGGATTTACTCAATTTCAATTACTGTTAACTGCAGTTTTGTAATAACCAGAGGCATGCGTCACTCATAGCAATTAACATATCATGAATAGTCATACAAAATATGTATCTGAACGGTGATATATTGTTGTTGTTGATATATTGTTGTTATATCAATCATGTATGCGTTCCCTCAATTTCTGTTCGTTTCTCATACGAAGTCTCTATGATTGTATGGTGTTAACATAAAGGTGACATTATTCGCTTCTAAAAAAGCAATTCTAGTTTTGTTAGTGAGGTGTGTAAGACTGTAGTTCTAACATGTCTTGGGAAACATTTGAATTTCCCTTAAGGTTGTTTTCCGCCATTGAGTCATACATACAGTAGACGGTAAGAATATCTGCTGCACAATTGCTGTAAAAACTAAAATTAAGAAATTGGTCACCTTGCCTCCTTTGCAAAGTAAAAGCAACATACTCTTGCAAATACGTTATCAAGTTGTTGGTAGGTAGCGTTGAAGGATGCCTTTGAGATTGCTAGACTGGGTCAGACAGATGTGAAAGTAACAACAGTTAAAGTTTCATTGACTTGGGGAATTAATTATTGTAGCCCAGAAATCAGGGCACAACCGCCATTTTTGTACTGCATGAGCTGAGATGTTATGACGTCCTGGGGTTGTGCGCAAGGAGGGTTTCCAGCTGCCATTCCCAATTCTAATCAGAAATTGAGGATGATATGCAAAATGGTGCTATATATTGCATCATTTCAAAGTAAAGGTTTTTTCCGTACATACATTTTTTACATATGATTTACTTTGTGTAATAGCAACCCAGGTTATATTATTCCCATAAGACAAATTAACGTCAGTCGGCGATGAATATATTGGTTTGCTCTAAAGCCAAATGGAGGTACACAAGGGCTCAAAGAAGCATTTAGGAGACCATGAGAGGATCCCTACGTAACTTTTATCCGACCATTTTGTATTGCTATTTTATCAATGCGTCGAGGCAGCGCCATGATTAACAGGCGACAACGAACTAATTCAAAGGATGAATACTTCGTTGCATTTCCATCTTATTTCAACATTGTCATTCGCAGCAGGGGGCGTCGTGCGAAAATAAATTTTTGGGGGGCACGTGAGCAGGTGATGACTATCTAAGCGGAGCGCCACCACAGGTTGGCGCGCAGCGTACAAGAAAATTTTCGTCTGGCAGACCCCTCAGATTGCAGGAAACGGCACTTCCCGTGCCTTATGGCAGTAAGCAACACCCCTAAAATTGATAAAAATTTCCGGCAATTTTTTATTTTGGGAAATATTCTCGAAGGAAGTGATCGCCATTTATTCCTCAGTTTACCAATTCCTCGTCTCCCAGAAGCGCCCAAAATTTAAGAAATCGAAAGATTTTAGTGTTGGCTGATCCATGATTGCCGCCCATGCCCGTGAGAAGTGGTGACTGGGTGAAGAAAAAGCTATGCCGTTTGAAAACATGGGCAGTAAAAGCGAAAGTAGCGAAACCTAAGGTAAAACGTGCGATAACGAAGTGATTATTTTCCAGGTTAATTGTGACTGTATTTGAGGCAATGGCATTAATAATCCCGATATGTCGTCTTTGAGGTGTGTGGAAAATCCGCAACGACCATCAAAGAGCAATTGACTATTTAGTCTACTTTTCGATTTCGAAAACACTTTTTTTTTAATTATGACAAAATTCTATGACACCTTTGACAAAATTTGGGGGGGGGGCCTGTGCCCCCCGGGCCCCAATGGGCACGACGCCACTAGGCTACCAGAAACTACATCACCA
>JAIPMN010019709.1:0-14724 GCA_020650975.1 Apostichopus californicus
GTAATGTACTAAATAGTAATGTACTAAATAGTAATTTACTAAATAGTAATGTACTAAACAGTCATGTACTAAATAGTAATGTACTAAATAGTAATGTACTAAATAGTAACGTACTAAATAGTAATGTACTAAACAGTAATGTACTAAATAGTAATGTACTAAATAGTTATGTACTAAATAGTAATGTACTAAACAGTAATGTACTAAATAGTAATGTACTAAATAGTAATTTACTAAATAGTAATGTACTAAATAGTCATGTACTAAATAGTCATGTACTAAATAGTAATGTACTAAATAGTAATGTACTAAATAGTAATGTACTAAATAGTAATGTACTAAATAGTAATGTACTAAATAGTAATGTACTAAACAGTAATGTACTAAACAGTAATGTACTAAACAGTAATGTACTAAATAGCAATGTACTAAACAGTAATGTACTAAACAGTAATGTACTAAATAGCAATGTACTAAATAGTAATTTACTAAATAGCAATGTACTAAATAGTAATGTACTAAATAGTAATTTACTAAATAGTAATGTACTAAATAGTAATGTACTAAATAGTAATGTACTAAATAGTAATGTACTAAATAGTAATGTACTAAATAGTTATGTACTAAATAGTAATGTACTAAACAGTAATGTACTAAATAGTAATGTACTAAATTGTAATGTTCTAAATAGCAATGTACTAAATAGCAATGTACTAATTAGTAATTTACTAAATAGTAATGTACTAAATAGTAATGTACTAAATAGTAATTTACTAAATAGTAATGTACTAAACAGTCATGTACTAAATAGTAATGTACTAAATAGTAATGTACTAAATAGTAATGTACTAAATACTAATATACTAAATAGTAATGTTCTAAATAGCAATGTACTAAATAGCAATGTACTAATTAGTAATTTACTAAATAGTAATGTACTAAATAGTAATGTACTAAATAGTAATTTACTAAATAGTAATGTACTAAACAGTCATGTACTAAATAGTAATGTACTAAACAGTCATGTACTAAATAGTAATTTACTAAATAGTAATGTACTAAATAGTAATGTACTAAATAGTCATGTACTAAATAGTCATGTACTAAATAGTCATGTACTAAATAGTCATGTACTAAATAGTCATGTACTAAATAGTAATGTACTAAATAGTAATGTACTAAATAGTAATGTACTAAATAGTAATGTACTAAATGGTAATGTACTAAACAGTAATGTACTAAACAGTAATGTACTAAACAGTAATGTACTAAATAGTCATGTACTAAATAGTAATGTACTAATTAGTAATGTACTAAATAGTAATGTACTAAACATTAATGTACTAAATAGTAATGTACTAAATAGTAATGTACTAAATAGAAATGTACTTAATGAACCCTGACTGGAATGGAATCGGAGCTGCTGAGCACTGTAAAATGTTGTCTAATATCAAGTGGAGAGACCAGGCAAAAAAACATTTTATTTTGGAATAATGTTCCATTTTGACAAGTCATAAATAACCATTTTATTTTGCCCTAGAGTAACCACCACTTACTGTAACAACAGTTTGCTTTTAGTGCAAGAAACATTAAACTTGGTACAGTTTATAATCACATGATCAGGAATAATCAGGATGACATACCTGTACTGCCATTGGCTTCCAGAACCTTCTCGTAAAGAGTTTCCGGTCCGGCTATCAACGAAGTAAACAACTGATCGACTGGAACATTGTAAAATTCGTTAAGAACGGACTTGCCTTCGAACCCCAAGAGGGTGATCGGGTCAATGCCTAAAAGTAACAGGGAGACGTCACAAGATCAACATTATTTTTTGTTAGTTTTTCATATTTTTGAGTGTAACATGAACTGGAAAAGTGTGGAATGTTACAATATTCTGAGACAATGGTTTTTTTTTTATATCTAGAAATGAAACATGAAGGTCATCCGTGCCACTGGCTTCCATGAAGCCAACTGTAGGCAATGCATTGATATTTGTTGTGTAACCTACACAGACTGCTCCAAGTAATAACTGTCTTCTGCAACTCTTGAATCTTTGCATTGTACTAACTCATAAATGCAATTGGGTAAAAAACTGGTATTTCAAATCGTGAGAATTTTGTTGCTTTTCAAAATGAACTTCCCGATCTTAGCCGTAGCCTAACACTTTAACAGAAAACACCAAAGCTAGCCTACCTGGCATGTATAAGTACATGCAGAAGTTGTTAGTTTCATTCACTTGTAACCAGGTGAGTTTTATAATTACCAGGTAATTTGGACCAGTTGGATAGAAATAATGAATTTGTGTTATTTCTATATGATACATTCCAATAATATGAGCGTAATGTGGTGAAAAATACCAAAAAAGATGAAATCAAGACTTTTAGAGAGGGATATTCTGCTCAAATAACTAGCTCAGAAGACACTTCTATGGATGGTAGGATAATGAGGGCGGTAGACCAGAATGGTTAGGTCACCAGGAGCGTTTATACTGTGCTAAAAGGTTGACAGTAGACACAAAAGAGTGATAGTGCAGTTGTTGTGAGAAGACAAGGAAGTGTGGAGTGAATTTTAATCTTGTAATTTAAGGTAATGGAATGCGATCAATTCCTTCAAGGAACATAATATGGTCAAATTACCCTCATCAATATCACTGGCAGAAAGCAAGTCACTCGACTCCTCTCGGCTGATGTGGAGCTCCCCGTCCGATTTGGAAATTTCTTCGCCCTCCTCCGTGCCATCATCTCTCTGATATAAAAGAAAAGAAACAGGAGAAAATATCTTTAGGGGGAGGGGACAATGACATCTCAAGGTCCAAAATTTCAAGCTCTCAAAAGCTCTCTTTCTTTGGGTCGGATTTGCAAGCAATCTTGTGGTATTCATGGTGGACCAATGTAACCACAAACTTCACAAGGATTTATAAACAAAGAAATATGCAAATTACCACAAAATTTTCACCAATTTTTTATGACACAAAACTTTCTGTATTCGACTCAATGGCTTATACATGCTTCTTTGGAGCCTAATCGATGGTTGTATCCACATAAATTCATTTGTTGGACAGAGGACCCTACAAGGAATCCGGTTGTGTGAATCAGGGCTCCAATTAACTGACAGCAGCGACGCAGTTTGCCATGATGCCCATAAAAATAATCTGTTTCCAACGGCCCGACTGTTGTGCCCCCTCGCGCTCCCCCCCCCCCACCCTTGCATCAAGTTTTTTGTAGGTGCCCATCGTCATGATCTCAAAAATGATCCAAACTGCCAGCCATATTTGCAACAGAAAACAGCTTTGAAGCAGTTGGGAGAGACAGAAAACAGCTTTAAAGCAGCTGCGAGAGCTGTCGGGTCAAGATGTAAATTTTTACGAACAAAGCTCACAAATTCTTTTTGTCTTTTGTCATTTTCATCCTCGTTTTCTTTCACATTGGAGAAAACTACCTGGGCACCCTATCAAACTTTGAGAATTGCAGAGATACCCTGCTATTTCATACAACTCTGGGGCGATTTCAAACTTGCCCTAAAAACACTTGAGATCCCCCCTCTCGATCCATAACTTGAGCCCCCGTGTGAACATGACACAGAGATCGGTCAGAACAAGATTTCGATATTAGAGCCCTCTCTTTTACAAACCTCTGCCAGGTCTTCTCCAACTCTGGAAGTCACATCCGGTGTTCCTCGTCCTTCTTCCTTCTCTTTCTCCTTGGCAGCGGTTTCCTCGTCGACCGGCTCCACGTAATCGTGGGGTAGCTCTTCTTCATCCAGACCGAGATCGGATCCGTACAGTTTGTGGATCCAGCTCCAATATTCTAGTGGTGTCATACTCTATAGATGGGATTTCAAGAGAAACGGTTAAAAGCTCTCCGTCATCAATCGCTGCTGTCACACAGCTGAGTGAAATTTTCAATGTTACGTCACAAATTATTATATTACTGTTTGTGACAAACAAAGAGATTTCATCCCCCTAAAGGACTTGTAGTGGTACCTTGGTATCTAACATTGGGTAAAATGGTAGACCACTTATATCATATGACAATGAACCTGTATATATCTCCCACAGAGGAAAAAATCAAAAGCAATATTTTTAGCTCTGTATGTTCACCATGAGTGTCTCATACCCACATGTCATCTCTTCACGAGTGTCTCATGCCACATTTTACCTGTTGAATCCTGTTATTATTCTATTGTTATAACAAACAAAGAGATCTCATCCGCCTAAAAGACTTGTAGTATGTTCACCATGAGTGTCTCATGCCACATGTCATCTCTTCACGAGTGTCTCATGCCACATTTTACCGGTTGAATCCTGACAAATTATTTTACTGTTTATGACAAACAAAGAGATCTCATCCCCCTAAAAGGACTTGTAGTGGTACCTTGATATCTAAAATTGGGTAAAAGTGTAGACCACTTATATCATATGACAATGAACCTGTATATATCTCCCACAGGGAAAGACAAAAGCATTATATTTAGCTCTGTAAATTCACCATGAGTGTCTCATGCCACATGTCATCTCTTTGCGAGTGTCTCATGCCACATGTTACCTCTCTCCTGTCTGTCCAAAATACTGACCTGAGCAAGGAGTGCATTCTGCCAGACTTTGAACAGAAGATGGAACGCCTTATCTCTTGACATGAAAGATGCAAAAAAATACTGAAAGGAAAGCAAAACAAAACCAACATTACTGATACATCGTAAAGTAATCATTTAGGTCTCTGAAACTGATTATAAATTCCACTTGAAGGAGTCTTAAATTCAGGTTTACTTAATATACACCATTTGAATAAAACCCAAAGTGTCTTCTTCTACTCACACTGTAAATACAATCAGTCAAGTTTTGTCTACTCCTTAAAACACACACAGATCCCCCCAGACACTGATAGCATTTTACTGCTGGTGGCAGCCGGGGTATTTTGTAACCATCCTCTACACTGACTTATGTCTAGACCTGTACAACAGACTCAACATTAGACATATATGAGGGTAGGCTTTATGATTCAAGCAATTGAACCATGAGAAAATCCACTTTTGAGTAGCATGATGAAGGAAGCAAGAAAACTAAATTCTTATAAAATCACAACAGTTTTTGAAGAGAGCACTATTAAAGTAGTTATCAAGAGTGAAAAGTTGAGTGAAACTGGAGTGTAGGTTACATTGCTGAGATTTTAACATTTTAAACACTCAAGTACAGATATCTAATACTGTATATAACAGTGTTGTAGGCATGGACCTGCTGTTCAAACCAAGTGATGCAGATTTTTTTTCAAAACCATATTCTCTCACAAGATTTATCCTCTATTACAGGGGTTCCCTAACTGGGGTGCATGAATCCCCAGGGGGTGGGTGAGTCCATCCCAGGGGGTTCGTGAGGCGTTTCTGAAAGTCAAAACTAGAATACTTTTTGTTGTAAACTAAAATCTGATATATTATATAATTTAGTGATGTGCAAAAGTCGTACCTATGGTCAAACTCTTTTTTTTCATTACAATATTACACTATGAACTTGATCTTTTCCAAAGCACTGCTATGCGTATTATAGTATAATAATGATAAAAGTTGGGGGTTTGTGGACAACTCTGACATCCACAGGGGGTTCCTGGGGGGTTAAACCCTGCTCCATTGTGACAGTATACCATCAAACCTATGGATGTGTTGTGCCATAGATTTATGATACAGCTCACTCTTGGCATTTGAAGAGAGAGAGGGGGGGGGGCTAAGGTTGCGAGGAGACAGGTAAGCTAGAAGGTGAATAAGACACCCAATGACCAGTTTGCTTAATATCTTCAGCAGACATCTCGACAGTGCAGTATATAGGGATGTCACTTTGGGTTAAATAGCAGCTAGCAACTTTTTATTTCCACCAAGTGCAATTTCGGTACAAGTTTATTTCCAATAGTGGTGATGAAAATCAAAGAATGGTTTGGGTGGGGCTTGGGGGTATGACATTGGTGAACATTGTTAAATACCTTTTCAGTGGCAGTGCTGACTTGAATGGCATTTGGAATGAACCTAATGGTCCTCTCTTTTGTGATGGCTGTGACGTCTTTTATCCGAACAGTCAGCTGTTGGAGAGAAGGAAAAAATCCATTAAATGGAGATTAGTTGAAAGTTTACTCAAATTCTCCATAAACCAATAATTTTCAAGAATGGGGGAGGGGGGGGGGGGCATTGATGATGTCGAATGAATATTTGCTCAAGTTTTGTTCATAGGCGTGACGGAATATCAAAAGTGTGATTTCTACAGAATGGGATCAGATTTTGTTTAGCGGTGCTGGGTTGTTCATTACAGAATTCAACCGCACATATATGGACCAATAAGGATGGTTGGGTTTTACTCCTACTTTAAGGTTAACCGGTCAACGGTTTGTGAGCAGAAAAAAAGGCAAAAATATGGATAAGGTTTACAGATTACATAGACTGTGTAGCAATGTGGGGAGAGAGGGTGTGGTATGGAAAGGGTGGGTGGGGAGGATGTGGTGTGGTCATAGATATATCGGGTCAAATCTGCAGAACATTAATCAGTGGGACAAAACGATGAGAAAAGTGAGTCTTTTGAGACCTGATGTGATGGATGACACCTGAGAAAGAAAGGTCTTTCGTTGGAGCCAAGATCTGAACGAGACAAATATTTCCACTCTAGGAATCAACTAGATTTTGCCAGAATAGATTTGCTAGTTGAAAAAACAACATTGCACAGAAAAACTGGTCCAAATCTGCTTGAGATCTGTGACCCGTTCAAAAAGCCGTTTGATGAATTAAGCTACTACAGTATGTAATAATATGAACAACATAAAAGCATTACTTGAAGATTGATTCTACCAGCAAATCTTTTCCAATCAACCGCAGGTTTTCTCTTTAAATTACATACTGTGTGTAATTTAAGACTGTTCTACATACACGGCATTATCGGTACATTTCCACACACATACAGTACATACAGATGCCTCTGGAATTGTACTTCATTTAGTGGCAAGTGAGTGGCCATGCTATACTGTTGCTAAGTTTCACCTTAATTACAATTGGAAAATGTCTATTGTGAAAAATACTATGAATATCAAACATTCTATAATAGCATATTCCATATTTTCACTACAAAGTATGCCTCTACCTTGACCATGAAGTATATCTTAAACCAAAATCATGATTTTTCTCTCAAATTATATTCTTAAACTTACTACAAATACTTTGACAAATGTTTGAAAGTTGATGCTATCAAAGTAAGACACTGCATGTTGGGTTCCAAATTGTTAGTCCCTGTCAAGTTATGATAATGAATTCCTCTGATCAAATTTCCTCCACCTCAAATAATAAGCAATAAATGCAGAGAAAAAAACTTGTGGAACATATTTCCTCATTAATTTAATCAGTGTTCATGTGGACGTGACTCAGACGTCAAAACTGATGTTGGGGAAATTCAATCAGCCACACGATCTGTAATCATTCTATGCTCCCTCATAAATATTTATGGGGTGAATAAACCTGGGGGATTGCCACAAGAGTTGAACAAAATCACTATCACTGTGTGGATAAAACTCAGAATGCTATCGATAGTTGAGATTTATTTTAGATGTCAACCAATTTCAAATCAAGTGAAAAAAATTGGAGATTGTTAAAATTGTTCAGGGGGCACTGTAGAACACTTTCAACTGCCCCAGTACAACCTGACAAACTGGACTATACGTTGATAAGTAATCGAACAAGGCATGACTGAATAAAGTATATTTGCGTACTGTTGCTGACACGTTTATATCTGCTTA
Organism: Apostichopus californicus; assembly: GCA_020650975.1. Taxonomy (NCBI): domain Eukaryota; kingdom Metazoa; phylum Echinodermata; class Holothuroidea; order Aspidochirotida; family Stichopodidae; genus Apostichopus; species Apostichopus californicus. The sequence continues at coordinate 7,758 of JAIPMN010019709.1, forward strand.
CAGAGCAGAAGTGTTGCGATGGTGCAATGATCAGTACTTGAAATTCAGGCTACTGTATTACAGTAACTGGCTAAGTGTTAGTGCATTTTACCACTTGCCAGTAAGGGGGGAGGGGGAGGGGGAGGGGAAGGGGGGTGTTGAAAGTGGATGGAACTTGGGGTACGGGAGAGGTTGGGCGAAATTTGGATAGAAATTCAACCGTCGTTGATTCTCGCTGATATTTTCACAAATCATCAGTTATTCCTCAAATTTGAAATCGTATGCAAAGCACAGTTAACAATCATCAGTCAAAGAATCAGCACGGTTTCCTTACCTTACACGAGCCCTGTATTACAACTTACTATTATTTGGCAAATAATTCAGCTACTCACAAAAGCCTGTGCAGTAACTGAGCGATTCAGGAAATGGCGTTGAGAACATAATTCAAACCTCTTAGATGTTTGAATCTATATATTGTCTGCTTTGCTACAATCAGCATTTTACAAAACTTTTATGAACACTGGTAAAATCTCAGGAGTTTAGTCTTCCTTACCACTGTCTCCCATCGGAATATGTTCGCGTAGAAACAGATCCAGTTTTCGGTGACGTACATCCTTCCATGGACTAGGATATCTTTCTGAAGGGCACAAGAGTAATCTGGAAGAAGAAAGGAAATCATTTGTGATTAACTAGTGTTGTTTGTGATGCGAAAGAGACTCCCCAACCAGGCTACCAAAATTATCCTTCTTTTTCCATACGATAATATGATACCACAGTGATCAAAATAAATCTCTCACGCAAGTGGTTGACCTCTCTCTAAATTAACAGAGCAAATCCATTCACTAGCAGTGATACTGTAGTTGCACTTTGAGCATTCCGTACTGTAAGTGTTAAATTTGGGAAACTTTCCATTTCTCTGAGGGCAAAATTTCTGATTTTTGGTATATATATGAGATTAGTGGACGATAAAACATTTTATCCACTTTATAGTGTATCACTTCAGACATTTACAGTGTGTCACATCTGGCACTTTACAGTGTGTCACATCAGACACTTTACAGTGTGTCACATAAAACATTTACAGTGTGTCACATAAGAAACTTTACACTGTGTCGCATAAAACAATGACAGTGTCACATCAGACACTTTACAGTGTGTCACATAAAACATTAAGTGTGTCACATAAGACATTTACAGTGTGTCACATAAGACATTTACAGTGTGTCACATAAGACACTTTACAGTGTGCATATGACATTTAGTGTGTCACATAAGACATTTACAGTGTGTCATCTTAAGACATTTACAGTGTGTCACATCTGACACTTTACAGTGTGTCACATCAGACACTTTACAGTGTGTCGCATAAAACAATGACAGTGTCACATCAGACACTTTACAGTGTGTCACATAAAACATTAAGTGTGTCACATAAGACATTTACAGTGTGTCACATAAGACAATTACAGTGTGTCACATAAAACATATACAGTGTGTCATATAAGACAATGTGTCACATAAGAAAATGACAGTGTCACATCAGACACTTTACAGTGTGTCACATAAAACATTAAGTCAGTCACGTAAGACATTTACAGTGTGTCACATAAGACACTTGACAATGTGTCCATAAGACAATGACAGTGTCACATAAGACAATGACAGTGTGTCACATAAGACATTTACAGTGTGTCACATAAGACATTTACAGTGTGTCACATAAGACATTTACAGTGTGTCACATCAGACCAAACTCACCGGCTACAAGTCGCTCATTCTCAGGAAGTGTCTTGAAAACTTTTCTAAATTCGTCTAGTTTTGACTTGTAGCTCGATGTCAGGACCTGCATGGAGAAGATATAGAAAATCACTGTAAGTCTGATGATTTATAAAGTATTCCGGATCGATACTTAAGCACTCGCAGTTTTCCCGATGTATAACTATGGTTTTCAAACCACATCTACAACATACTGCACCATTATGGACTCAATATGTACACAATATAAGACAGGTCTGAGGCTAGGCCTCTAGGCTATCCTTCTCTCACATACAGCCGCCTACTGTAGTATGCTCGGGTCCTTCTGTACAGGTCTCCTAAGCTCTGTACCTACAACAATAGGCTAATTTAAAATAAAAATTATCACTGTATGCCTACTGTGTTCTCCAGTGAACTACAAACTTGCTGCAAATTGCATTGAAAATCCATTGGGGGCAATGAGGTTGGTATACTGTACAGTAAACACACATCAAAAATGCATGATACAATACTCTATTCCCCAAATGTAGGTAAATAGCGCAAGTTTGCCAAAATTGACTGTACAGCCAGACCGTCCCAGGTATAGTACACTGCTTTACCGTCCACTGGTTTAACTGTATACAGTACATTACAGTATATGTTGAATTCCTTTCAAGGATGTTAAATTGATTTTGCACTTCTGCTTTACAATGGTCTATTGTGTTTTCTACTTGAACCCCTGAATAACAATTTTTAACAATGAACACAAACTGTTCAAGTGTAGAAATTTATGTTTTATGTATACATGTACACTAGATATTCAGTCCCTGGCATCTGGGATTCTGGGTAATAGAACTATGAATTGCAGAAAGTGAAATACGTCCTGTGCAGATGGTAGAAAATAGTGGAAGTCAAAGAAATTAGTTCTTTTTCATACAATTTACCAATTGCAGTGTGATGGTTAAAAAGTACCTTCCAAACACCACACCTCTGTGTGTGTATTATGAGGATCTAGATACAGTACGTAGCTAAACTGTGTCATTTCACATGAATTTAATGTATGGGCAGCCAATAATTACATAAAAAGTTGTAATGATTTACACATACACACGTTAATATCTAGGCATATATTGTTTAAAGGGTGTGAAGACTCGCGCACAAAGAAACATGCCGGTAATCTGACCTAGTTTCGAATGAAGTGTACAGTAACAGAAGTGTAGACACCACCATCGATCCCAGAAAATACATACACAGCTTGCTACCGTCGGTAATTAGACACTAGTGTACAGTCAATACATACAGCTACAGTCAATATCACAACACAGTGGACATAGCTCTCAAGTCTAGATAAAAGATGACAAGGTACAGTATCACGTTTCATTACTGTCTGCATTTTGTAGCGACAAGAAGAAAACTTCACTTGCAAGCAAAGGAATGTTAACTTATTCAGAGGGCGGCATGCGGTTTGGGGCGAGTCTTCAATGCCTTTTATACTACTCACAGTGTACCATGGAGATGACTTTTTAGTCTTCTTTGAGCTGCTAGGTGATTTGTCGTGTTTCGTTGGAGTGGAGATTCTTACTTTCTTCTCGGATTGGGATGAAGGATCGGAGGCGGCGTTAGTCAGTGGGACCTCCAAATCGCTGGTAGTGGCTGCAGCAACCACTGGCACAGTCACATCAGGTCTGTCTTGAGTAGACTCACCACCACCATCCCTAAATGTATTTAAAGTGCAAAAAGGGTTTTGTCGTTTTAATGGAACAGAAACATAAAGCAACGAGAAACATTGCTTTTAAAATGATACCAAACTTAAGTGCCTAACTGGGTACATGTCACCATATGTGGCAACTTGTTAACAAATAGGTTCGATCGCAAAATGATGACTGGTCAAAATCATTAAAAAGTCCTTTAATTGTTACCTTTCTGTACATGTACAGCACGATACATACTGTACTGTACTATAGCAATCAATAGGGTCTTTGAACGTGTCAATTTGAGTCAATTTGAGTCAATTGAGCCTTCAATGGTGACTAAAACAACAAACTTAACATAGTCGCATCAAATCTATTTCAGTATATAACAATTTTAAAGACCTTATAGTACAGCCGTTCACATTCAAATCATAACAAATGAGGCGTTTTAGACGATATACAGTTGACACAATTGACTGCAAATTGTTCAGTTAGAAGATATCCCCTGAGGTTTGCATAGATGAGCTCTCCCAGACAGCGGATCCAAGGCAAAGAAAATAAAGCAAATATTTAAAATATTAAATCTACAACAGTCTGTAGACAAAAATAATTAAATTTCAGACACACAATGACAGAAATAGATCATTCAGGTTGCCCAAAGAAGATGTGCAGTTTATGAGCAGTCATAATAATTTTAGTGCAGACACACTACAGTAATTTATATGTTAGATAAAACTTGTATCATGTTGGATAAATTCATTCTGGCAACATGGGCCGTGACACTTGAGGGTGGGGAGAGGGTGGGGAGAACGTGGGGAGAGCGTGGGGAGAGCGTGGGGAGAGGGTGGGGGAGAATGGTATGTATTCAACACCACTGAACATACAGTATCAGTAGGTTTTACTTCCTCCTCCCTCCCCCCCCCCTTTCTCCTCTGCCTAATCTCAAAGTTCCAAACCTATATCAGGGTCCATGAATAATCAAATGAAGTTTTGCTTTCTTCAAATTTAGCCCTGTTTCTTATTGGTACAATCACCTGTGGCATTATAACATGATTGGCAGTAATGTACCATGCCTCCTTTTGATGCAAACACTTGAGTACAGTAGGCAGGCCTGTACCCGCCAATCAACATACATACATACACACATCCACACTACAGTACATACATACTTACAGGTAGTATACACTATAAAGCAGTGTGTGGCATTCGACATTCACAATGAACGCAAACTTTATGTCTCGTTCTTTTGCATGTGTTCTGTTAAAAATGTTGTTAATATAAATTGTAAAGCTCAAGTGCTGGTTTAGATCTACAGTACTCACATAGTTGGTATCAAAGTTAGGGCTGCTTTGCAGTTAAACTATGCCAATGCTCGGTGTGGCTAATCCCTTTCTTCGAGACAGAACATGTATGTGTTACTGTATGTACCCTAAACATACTGCCATGAACTTTGGTAGGAAAGACACAATTAATGAAAAACTGGACAGGTATTTGGTATTCAAGGGCTACTTATCCAAGCTACATTATCTTGGCATAACAAAGGACTAACTTGTTATCACAATATCTGTGCTAAAGTACACAATCTGACTACTGTATACATATGTACCGAATATAGGTAGGCCCTAACACAGGCACACAGGTTGAGTCTGGACTTATTATTTATGCTAATCTTGTCAAAATGCAACCTTATCAGACTGGCCTTCATGAGACATCATCTTATGTACATACAGTACAAGACAAACAGTTGAAACTGAAGGAAAGGTAAAGTAGGTTAGGATGTTCTGCAAGTAAACAGGCTTGGCTTTCCTTTGTTGGCTTCGGTACTGTATGTGCAGCATAACATTAGCATGGATGTACAGGTACTTACCAACAGATACTGTAATTTAAGGACATAGCATATTATATACTAGTTCCACTGCTAGGACGTCCAAACTTGCCTGTGTAGCACTCCCCTCAAGGTTTTTTTTTCACAATTTAAAGTGGGGCCACATGATGTTGTAAACTTTGCAATATAAAAATAATTTATGCAATAACTCATTTTGTTTTTGATTTACTTACTTGTTAGCTTAAATTGTGTTCATTTCAGTCCAATGTAATGCATGGTACACAACACCACTAAATAATTCACTTTGGACCTTTGTTATTGAGCTTGTCATAAAAATGTATTAGAGCAAAGGAGAAATTATTGAATATGTATAATGTAGCTCATTTGAATGATCATTCAATCAAGGGAATTACACATATATTCTAGGCTACTCTATTCTGCTAGGCTAAGTAGAATGCACCAGCAACAGCGGTAGGATACCAAAAAGGTGGGGCTTATTCGCAGGGCAGCCCTGCGAATAGCCGGACACAAACATCTTATTCACAGGGCAGCCCTGCAAACAGCCGGACACAGACACCTGCTGGACACAGACACCTTATTTGCAGGGCTGCCCTGCGAATAGCCAGACACATACACCTTATTCACAGGGCAGCCCTGCGAATAGCCGGACACAAGCATCTTTATTTGCAGGCAGCCCTGCGAACAGCCGGACACAGCAACCTTACTTGCAGGGCTGCCCTGCGAATAGCCACACACATACACCTTATTCACAGGGCAGCCTTACATTGGGTTAACGGGCTCAGTAACTTTTGGGGCTATTCGAGTTTGCTTTTTGGGCACCAGCTGGCTTTTGGAGAGTCTTAATTGGGAGCCCCTATATTTTGGGAATTTATTGGCCTTTGGGAGTCCTATCTTAATGCTGCTAGGATTGGTTTTGCGAGCCTAGGGCCTTAAGATTGAACCAGTCTAGCATTAGTACCGCCAACATAAAAAAATGTCATCCCTCATTTTCACTTTTTTTTTGCAGAGTGACTGCTCATTTGCATGTAAAGGTGTGGAGGGGGGGGGGGGTAGTGTCACACCCTTGACCACATTGGTTTTCAGGCAAAGTCAGGTTTCAGGCCTAGGCCCCTAGGGCTGAATCGTAAATTTAATGTGCAAATGCAATTAAGTTCTTCTTATGTCAGTCGGTTCAAAAACAATATTTTTCTAATAATTCATGACATTTAAAATGTAGCAGGAACTTTCTCCATAAAGAAACCAGCAAAGACGGTGAATCTGATTCTGAAAGCCTGAAACTGAAAGACATGAAAGAACTTCGGGTTTGCGCGCCGTTAAGGTGCTGAGGTCAAATGAATGCCGTCACATCAAAAATGATGTCATCGAAAACCAATAATAAACCTATTTTCAAAATCGTCATAGCCCGGCGAATAAGGTGTCTGTGTACGTTATTCGCCGGGCTGCCCTGCGAATAATCACTTCGTAACAAATAAGGGCCATTATTAGCTAGACGGAACCTATGCCTAGCTAGTGCCAGTGATATAATTCTAACTTGTACAGAATGTATGTTTCAACAAGGTTGTCACAATTATAAGTAGCTATAGTACTAGGTCTAGTAATTGAAGTGTTACTCTTACTTGTTAGGGGCTCAGTTAACTAAGCTAGGCCTTTACTTCTGAATGTAATTGATTAACGTAGCTCTGAGCTATTTAAAGACTGTCGCGGGGGGGGGGGGGGG
>JAIPMN010019709.1:17388-31576 GCA_020650975.1 Apostichopus californicus
CCAATTGCCCCCCCCCCCCCCACCTCACAATCGATGTTTAGAAATGCATGACAAAGAGCTTGGACTATATAGACTTAGATAAAGATATTAAAAGAAATAACTTAATTCGAATGTCCGTCGTTCAGCATGCTGAGAAAACTAAAAAGATTCACGACGTCTGCACAAAAACCGGCGACCTTACGAAAATAACATAATTGGTGGAGCATTGCAGCAGTTGAGACAGACTCCCATATTCTCGAGGTTAAAGGCATTGAAGACTCGCCCCAAACCGCGTGCGGCCATCTCAAAAAGTTAACTTTCTGTTACTTGCAAGTGACGTTTTGTTCGTGTCGCTAAAAAATGCAGACAGTAATGAAACGTGATACCTTAATTGTTATCTTTAGCTGGACCTGAGATGTCCATCGCTGTATCGTGTGTATACTGTGCTGTGTGTATTGACCGCAGCTGTATGTACTGACTGTACACTAGTGTCTAATTACCGACGGTAGCAAGCTGTGTGTGTATTTTCTGGGATCGATGGTGGTGTTTAACACTTCTGTTACACCTCATTCGGAACTAGGTCAAATTACCGGCATTAGACGTTTCTCTTTGCGCGAGTCTTCACACCCTTTAAGAGGAAAGTTGAGTAAGGGGAGGCGAGGAAAAGAAGAGTGATTCGACATACTGCTCAGAACTGCCTGTAACGAAATGGCGAAGACTTTTTTCAATTATATGTCTGCTTTAGTTGCTTTAACCACATTATCTCAAAACCACACACTTTTCTTGGGCGGGGTGGGGCCGGGGCATTCCAGTTAAGTTCCATGGCAACGATTAATGGAATTAGACGAAACAAGTTATTTCACTTCCTTTTCACGTTCGACGTTTATTATAATGCTCTTGCCATTGACCATTCAATAAGTTACATATATATCAGCAGATTTGTCGATCTGTGCACTTCAAAACATTAAATACTAATAACCAGTAATTTAAAACCACGGTCGGCTCTATTAGGTACAATGGCAACTTCTTTACGTTCTAAAAATATACCAATAATATTTGAGAAATACCTTGACGCTAATTAAAAAAATAATGGACAGGGACATTTTAATCCAAAAAATCGACAGGTCGATCCTCTTATTTTTTTAAATATTTTTTATGATGATTGTCAATAGTACACAATCTCCAAAAATATGTAAACTAAAATAAATAGATAAATAAATAGAAAATATGACAATATCACAGCAGTCTACCTTACATTAATTAACCCAAACCAAACCAACCTTATCCAAGAAATGAAAGTAACAACAACTTACATCACAAAAGAAGAAACTCTCTAATGTTCTCAATTTTCTAAGTGGGCCAGAGACAAAAACGTTGGTTCAAGCAAAGTGCCTGACAGTAATCCAGACATCACTGTACCTACATTCAGTTATAAGCAGGGTATGCCAGTATGGTTCTCAAACCATGGGCCTTGATGGTATGCACACCCGAATAGTGCAGGATTGTCGGGCTTTTGTATTCTCTTCGAGCGGGCCAGAGTGAAAACTTCTGTGGGCCAAGATTCAGTTAGAGAACCCCTGCTCTTGACTGTTACCAGTACAACCATGAACATCTAATATTGTACAAGGAATGACACACTCAGACAAACAGAGTCTGACCTGTGTTATTCGGTACTCCATTACCGAGATTCTGGCTCATCCACACACCCCTACCGAGATCCTGGCTTATCCACACACCCCTACCGAGATCCTGGCTCATCCACACACCCCTACCGAGATCCGGGCTCATCCACACACCCCTACCGAGATCCGGGCTCATCCACACACCCCTACCGGGATCTTGAATTATCCAGCAAACCACATGCTATCATGCATAATTGAAAAAATAACTGCTGATATATGGTTTCTATGACCTAATGCTGCAAACCCTATTGCAGCTGCATCAGGCAGTCCATTATAACTAATACCAGACCAATATGATCATGTTTAGTATGTTTCCAGAGCCTTTTTACAAATTCTGAGATATTCCCAGACAAATACATAAAATTCAGGGACATTTCCGGGGAATAATTTTAATCCGAATGTTTGGTCACCTTAAATATAGAGCAATGTTGTACAGTTGTTAGGAAGACAGGTAAAATTGGTCAGATAAAGTTTGTAGAACTTTTTCTTCCATGAGTAAGAACTTAAGTCATTTACCTTAAAGCATTTGAACATTCCGTTATAAACATGATCAAAATTATACAAGTCATAACGTTCTAAATCATCTGTTTTGACACTAATTATGTGTTGTAAACAATCAAACAATCGTAACACGGTTTGCACAATTAGGCTTTTACCAAATACAGCTCGTTTTGACATCAAACTGCAACACAGTACCTTTGTTTCACATTGTTTTACAACCGTGAGCAATGTTCAAAACATCACCAAAGCAAATAACATTATATAACTAGTATATTAAAAAAATATTTCTATATTTAATAATCCTAAAGCGAGTTGCCTGGAGGTTTTCATACGCAGCCAAAGGCCGTTCCTGAACGGTACAGTTATTGCAGTACAGTATATCTCTTGTCTGTTCACAAAATATATCTGTTGCATAACCACGAATACACTTGTTAAAGCAACTGTACAGTGACATAAACATGGCTCGAAAAGTTCACTAGAATGGCTAGAACATTTTGAAAAACTTTGAAACAAAATTTTCAAGATACTTGGCAGCTTTAGATTATTAGTTTGGTTTGATTTTTATAATTTTATTACTTTGTTTTTTATTAGCTTTTGTGGTCACAACATTTCACGATAATATATATTGAGCTAGGCAGTTTTCCATGAAAGCATTGGTACCAACAAATGATGCTTCCTGTTTGCATCACATAAAACAGTCAGAGCAATAAACAATGAAACATGCCCACGTTTTGTACTTTTCTTTTGGGGTCAGGGGGGGGGGGGTGAAGGGAGAGAGAGGGGGTTTAACAACCTTGCAAATATCAAGGATTAAGGTGAGGACGGGGAATATTGAAAGAGATGCAGACATTTTTTGGAAGGAAAAAGAGAATAGTTACCTATCGTGTCATGTGGCTTAGTTTGTTTCGATAATAAATAAATTTCGGTTTGATCATACCAAAAAGCTTTTTATAATTACTTACTACTTAATTTATGCAATTATCAATTTTGACAGAATATTAACATTAATAGTCATATTATGAATTCCAATTATGAAGACTGACAAAGCGATGCCTATGGTGGTGGCAAAAATAATCTTTTCCAGTTTTGAGAGGTTCCCTATCTTCATATTATTATAATGAGGTACTTCCTTTTTGGCTTGTAGAAAACCTGTCAAACTTGTAAGAGACGGTTTAGGCCTTTAACGACATGCATCGGATTGTGAGTATTCGTAATGGAATCGTATGATAAAGCCTTAAGATTGTACCATTCCTGCACTTGTATTCTACCGACACACTTTAAGTAAGGACACACCACTTTAAATGTCTAGATTCTGGGTTGGAGTCCATCGGGACACTCTCCAACCATACGAGGAGTATGAAATATTCTGAGCTTGGATTTTCATCAGAAAGTTTTACGACGTACAAGGATTATTACACGTCTTGAAAAGTCCAGCTTCTTGGGAACTGACTTTTTACATGGAATGAAGACCTTAAACATCTTGGAAACATGTCGTTGAGTTTCTGAAGTTGCTTACTATAAAAACACTTTAAAAACACAAGAAGTACAAAACATCTTTAAATATTGAGCTTCTCAGCTTGGTTTTAAAGCCTGAATTTCACCACAACCACTTGTAAGAGACAAATGGACTCAGAAGTACTAATTATCATTAGTTGTGCAGCTTTTAGGGCCAGAGTTTACTTCCAATAACAGCATAACTGATAATAACAGCAACATGAAGACAAGAGCCTCTGCAAAATATAATACCCTTTGAACAAACATTTATTACCTCGGTTTTAAAACTACGCTAACCTGTACACCAAAGACAGTTGCACGAATAGCAGTCGTATTACCAAGTGATATGGTGGGTGGAGGAAGCCAGTTAACTTATAGTCCAGACAGAAAACACAAATCACACCCAAATAGCCGTGTAAGTCAAATGTTATCAGATTGTTGCCACCTCGCTGCCCTGCCCCCCCCCACCCCCTTTGTTTATTCCTGACTACACTACTGCCATACAGCTAAACATCTACAGTAACATGAATAAGGTAAATTTTCTAGTGGTAACCCTATGTTACCTATTATTACCTCACCGATTGAAGGTAATCAGAGAGACAAATCGACGGCGGATGGAAATAATCCTTCTTGTTTTCTACTTTGGTCTGACGGACACCGTCGCAATTATAACCTGGAAGGAAAGACAAAGACGAGGAGAAATTTGCATAATTACTGAAACAAACAACATCATTGGATAGACAACATCATGTTGAAACCAGATATTGCTCAATTGTTTAACTCTGTGTCCAATTTTGAATTTTGTTTCAATTTATCTTTGAAATAGTATGGGAAATGATTTGTTAACATTGAAAACAAACCAGCAGCCAAAAAAAAAAAACAGAATAGTTGTTTAGTTTTGCTACTTAAGGTTCTACTTTTTACTGATAATTTTCCTTCAATGATTTCAAACGCATTTTGAAAAGAAAGATGATGTAAAAGATTGGTTTGAACATGTTCCAAACCACTAACCGAGGGTTTTTTGTGCTGAATTTTGTGCTGATCTCAGGAATAAACCGGCCCGCAAGCATAATGAGAAACAAAGTCATCCGACGATTTCGTACAAATTAAAAAAACGTGGAACACAATAGTATTGCAAAAAAACCTGTGTAGAATGGAAAGCTTTGTAAAGTAACCTTTAATTAACATAACATACCTTTAAAGTTTGCATACAATGACAATGTTTACTATCACACAGAGATGGCGCTATATGACAACTCTAGATTTATGTGCCACCTGTAAGCATTTAGTTAATCCACTCTTTCATTCTCTGCTTTCTGATGGTATACTTACTTGCTGAATTCAAGTCAAGATATTGGCTGACGGCGTGGAGTAGGAGTCGCTCGTAGTTGTTTGGCAGGTTTATTATCCACACAGACCGAGGGTCCTCGGAAAACCAGCTGACAAGCTGTTCCTCGTGGTTCTCTAGGGAAGCCTTCGAAACAGAGAGAAACAGAGAGATTGCTCCTGGTAACTTACAGCAAATAAAAGTTTGATAAACAGTAGGTTAAAATTGAAGACATTAAACCAGCGGTCCACAAACTTTTAAGACCACAACCCCAGGAGCTTCCACAAGAACTTTGTCCTGACCCATCCCTCAGAATGAATTCTGTCTTGAGCGCCTTTGAACAACTTTTGTTGATTTTGGCGCTATATAAATGTCTTCTGATTGTCTTCTGATTGAATTCTCAGGATGCATGAATGCTAGCTTGGACTATAGATTTTGGCAAGCTCTGAAAACTGTAGATAAATTTTGTATTTTCTGGGAAAAGACTGCTGACCCACCCCAAACCCAACCCAGGAGTGAGGCCCAGTCATTTAAGGACCATCTCTGTAAACGACTGGTGCAACGAAAATTTGACTGTGACTTTGTGATATTACCTTTGGAATTTGACGCCTCTTCAAGAATGCCCTCAAGCGAGAGTTGATCCGTCTGTAACAGTCCAGTGGAGTGTAAGCAGGAAAGTCTGAGATAAAAATGAAATGTTGGTCATGAAATGAGAACAAGTAAGACAAATACTTTAAGAAAAGGATAGTGGTTTAATAACCAGTTTAAGTCAAGTTGACAATCATGCCATCACAGAAGTATAACCAGCTGGGAATGGGTGTGGAAGTTGGTTGAGTGAATAGGGTAAACCTCACTCAACCGACCCTTGAAAGCCAGAAACAGTATTATACTCTCTTTACAGATCACATACATGTAGTACCCAAACTTGATATGTCAATGAACCAAGTTCTGAGTCATGAATATGCATAAGCACAATTGTCTGTTGTGGAATAAAAGTGCAACAAAGCAAGAGGGTGGTGTCTGCATGTCACAGTTAATTCTTAAAGAAATCTTACAGGTTACCCCTCTGACCAAAACTTGATTTTTCTTTCATCAGGGATTATTCAAGTGATATGTTTATATTTTACTCAAGAACATAACATGTCATGTCAGATCTGATTAGCATATTGATGCAAACACAGTTGTTGTCCTGTAAACCTTAGCTGTGAAAAGGTCACAAAAAGGGTTAAATCACAAGCACATTTATGACCTGCTAGGATTACCTGCCCACCATCTCAGGCCTCGAAATTTGGGTTATTTACCGGTTAAATGCCAGTGGAGTTTTCCTGTTGCCAGTGAAAAAAACAAGGCACTGGCATTTCTCTACCACTAGACACGTAGAAGAGAAACACATGGTCTTAAAGTCAGTTAACAATAGTCAGTCAAAGCGTCCTACCTAACATTAGCTGCATACAGGCGCGTAGCGAAGGGGGGGCAAAGGGGGCGACCGCCCCCCCTTGAGCAAATTTTTTTTGTATGTTTTTATGATATCGCTAGTAATTTCAAAATAGAAAATGCTTAGATGCAACTTACAAGGCCTGGGAGGTGCCATTTCCAGCGATCTGGGAGGCATTTTCGGCCAAATTTTTTTTGTACGCTTCGCGCCAACTGGTGGCGCTACGCTTAGATAGTTTACAAACGGAATCTACGGCTCTCATAGTTTGCCTACAGGTTCGCCCCTCCCTTGGCAAATTCCTTGCTACGCACCTGGCTGTGTATTACAGCTTATCATCAGCAAAACATTTTGGGCTAATCTCAAAAGCATGTCAAAGCAGTAACTGATCTGAAAAATTGCCAGTGAGAAATTGAGATTTTAGCCAGTCATCAAGTGGTCAAGATTGTGAAATTCTAGGCCTAATCTCGTACCTTCTCTTTTGTCCTTTCCGTCGAGAATCAGGAAGTCCTCGTCATCTGCGGTCTCATCTTCGTCTCTCTCGTCGTTCTCTTTCATCCTCTGTTCCAGATCCACCTTAGCTAGAGTACCGCAGACCTCCTCGTACTCATCAAGGTTCTCGAGATACCGATCTTGCTCCTCGCCGGTCTTGTTGATAAATTTATTCCAGATCTGTATCAGAATAAATGATATTCATTAATGATATTCATGAATTCATGAAAGCAAATACAGATTTGATATTTAACACCCAAAAAATAAAAAAGAAGAAAATCCGGTAAGAAATCCAAAATTTCTATTGATCTTACAAAACTCGTTTCTACAGTTATATTTTGTGCTTTGGTCTGGGAATTCTACCAAACCAACTGTGCAGGCAATACAAGCAATTGTTAGCAGCTGTGAGGAATGTACTTGTTGGTGAGTGCAGCAGGACTTTACTGTAAACGTAGTTCATGTTACAGTAATTCTACTTATGTGTCCATATTGCTTGATGAGCAAGTGCTATGGAAGGTACAGAGCATCAAAAATCTGTTGGTTCACCCAGTGGCGGAGCGTCCATACAGTCAGAGGGGGCGGATGCCCACCCTGACGGACTCAAATGGACTGCTGGCGCCCTTTTCAGCTTTTTACCACTTTTTACTTAGTCGCAATTATTGACTTTTTTATTGTGCTCTCAAAACCTATTGACATTTGTCACATTTTGTTGGTGTAATTTTCTGACAAAATGGCGATGACACCTATTTATTCTTCGTTTATCTGCAAATTAGCAAGGCCCGGAAAGGGTCATTTCCGGCGATCTAGGGAGTATCTTTACTCAAAAAATTTATGTACGTTCCGCGCCAACCTGTGGTGGAGCTCCGCTTAGATAGTGTCGAAAACGCCCCTACAGACCATTCTCGCCCCCCCTGACCAATACCCCTAGCTCCGCCACTGGGTTCACCCCTCCACCCCTCCCCCCACCAGACATTCCCTTCCTCAATACTCACTTTTATGAGTAAAAAGAGGCTTCATCAATTCACTCATCAAAAATGCAGCCAACTGCCTCAAAGAATGAAATTTTCACAACAATTGACACATTTTATATAAAACTTACAAAATATGCACTTGATATATATACTTGATAAAAACTAATGCTTATAATTCAAAGTTTTGAAAAACCCTTCTGATTGAATTTTCTATTTAGAAATAAATGCATTTTACAGCCCTTTCTGATATTGGGTTCTACTGCCTACCGTACCTCCATGCTCTCTTGATCAGAGAAGAGTTTGTCAAAGCTACCGGATGAAGATGAAACAAACTCTGAGAAACTCTCTTCGTTGGAGTACTCCTCATTCTCCACCAGATTGAGTAAAAAGTTCGCTGAAGAAAAAAACATAGATTAAGAGAAATGTCACCAACTATTATAAAATACTGCACATGTATGAGGAGTGATAGGATAAGAAGGTATTTCATTCTTCACCAAACTTGTAGCACAACAGGCAACGATAAACAATCACATAGTCTTACTGTAGTACATGAAACATAAAATATACATGTGTTTGTTTTGTCCTTTTACACAATTTTCAAAAAAATGATTTCCTTCACATTTCAAGTCATATTCTGAAAATAATTACAGAGAACTTCAGTTATGCTTGCAGGAGGATTTAAAACACATACATACATACATACATGCTACTACTGTACTGTGAGCCTGACCACACACAAAGTAGGAGCATATATGGCATAAATATGTCACTTCTTACTGTTTTCTAGTCGTCTTCTCTGTCTAACACCATGTCCTTTCTTCACTGTTGCAACCACTGTGGCAAACTTTCGGCCTTTAACAGCAGACAGAGTCTCAGTCTGGTTTTTGTTGTCATTTTGAGCGGCTGGGACCGGAGAACTGAAAAAGAAACGGTTGATGTTATTTATAACACAATACTTGAAGATTAAAGGCATTAAGTACTCGCCCCAAACCGGGTGCCGCGCTCTGAAAAAGTTACTTTCGCTTGCTTGCAAGTGAAGTTTTCTGCTTGTCGCTACAATATGCAGACAGTTATGAAACGTGATACCTTGTTATCTTTAGCTGGACCTGAGATGTCCATCGCTGTATCGTTTGTACTGTGCTGTGGGTATTGACTGCAGCTGTATCTACTGACTGTACACTAATGTCTATTTACCGAAGGTAGCTGTGTGCGTATTTTCAGGGATCAATGGTGGTGTCTAACACTTCTATTACACCTCATTTGAAACTAGGTCAGATTCCCGACATTAGACGTTTCTTTTTGCGCGAGTCTTCACATCCTTTAAGATCATAATTTTTCTGACATTAGTCTAAAAGGCCAATGTGAGTCAGATTTGCTGCAGACTTGTATTGACCAATGAAAATATGCAATTTACATTTAATTAACATTAATAATAAACATGACATCAACAAATGTTGCCAAGCATTATCAAATTATTGAAACACAGGTGAAATCCTTTGGTACAAAACATTGTCAATTGTTTTTATGTCTACATAACTGTCAACTCTCAACTCTGTCAACTCTCCCGGTTTTACCGGGAGACTCCCGGTTTTTACCCGAATCTCCCGGTTTCATATTCTATTCTCCCGGTTTTTTAATGTTTCATCACTTGCGACATTTATGTAAATAGCCAACAATTAGTCCTATGCTTAGTACTTCCCCACAGTAACGCTGAACAGGAAAGGCTGTTCAGTGTAGTTCACAAGAACAAGACAGACATTCGGTCAAGTCTCAAGCTTGATGGGACTCTACAGTATCTAGCATACTAGCCATGAAGTCACAGTACCCAGAGTCCACTGTTCCCTGTTTCAAATGGAAGCCTACTAAAGAAACCCTGTAGAAAGCGAAGCCAATCGCTGTAAACTAACTACAACAAGAACTCTGATTGGATGATTCCTCACTGTATTGCATAAGTAGACTAGGCCTATATGCTTATTTATATCATTTCAGTTGAAAATTACCAACCTCCCTATTTTCCCCTTGTTCTCCCTATTTTTTGGCCCTGAAAAATATTATTCTCCCTATTTTGGGGTCAAACAGGTTGACAGGTCTGATTATGTCACTGTGAATAAATCCTTTATGCACAAAATCTTTCAGGACAAAGAGAATAAATGTTAGTATTAAAATAAGAGGGATGGTCACTTTATGACAAATTTTTTGCTTGTTAGCTGAAACTAGGACTAGGAGCTGAAACTAGGTCCTGTTTAGTATCTTTTCTTCACAGAAGATCTATGGTGCATCTACATTTACCTTAAGTTCAACCAGAATCATGTGCATTATCTTTCTAAAGGGAATAGTGACATTCCACTTGACATAAAACTATGACAATGACATGGTTATAGTCTCAGTGTAGGTGGACTGGGATTGAGAGTGGATCATTGTTTGATTTTTCATGCACAGACTCTATCTTGGGTGAGTTTCCATACATATGACCTTTCTATTATAACCATAATGTTGATTACATAGCCTAACTTAGACTAATAATACTGGACCTAGCCTAGGTTAAGCCTAATTTAAAGTAGGCTAACTAGTCTTTGGGATATTTGGGGTGTGACATTGTAGTTGATCATTGTTGTTGTTATTTTGTTACGGTACCAATACTTGGCATGTTTACTTGCACAGTAGTTGGCTCCATTCAAGTCAAAATGGACGAAAATGTCAGTTACATAAAGCCAATTGCTGAGCAAGTAATAACTAAGGAAAACGTTATAGTACGTAGGCATAGCTTTAGATCTAACTACTGTTAGGCTTCGTGTTGTGCACATATTATTGAGATAGTAAAGTTGCCCGCACAATAACAGTGCAGCTATTGTAACGTAGACCTAATGTCCGGGTAGTTGCTGACGTCAAACTGTTTGATCAATTTCGAGTATCGAAAGTACTTATATTATTAAGAAAATATAGCCATGTTGTTGTACCTGACTGGCTGTAACGGGGAATTAAAACCTCCGCTGGAAGACTGTTTCTTTTCAGCGCCTTCTTCGCCCATCTTTTCGGATGTTTTTATCTCTGTGAATTAAGGAACTAAAAAGTGCAGTAGGCTATTCGAGGTCAGTGGCGAACTGCAAAAATCTAGATACATAATTGTAAACAAAGGCTTTTTCATACAGTATTCGTTAGAAGAACTACTTGAGTGCTTGTTTTGTTTTTGCATTTGCAAAAGTAAACATGACTGCAAATGGATGGTAGTACTAAACATTAAGTTAAATATTGTAATATAATTTTGAATAATTATGAGAAGTCTACTGTGAAAATTAGTCCAAACCATGCTCATGAAGTTGTGGTTGAAAATATTTTAGACTACAGTATGGAAACATTGGTTCTGCTCTGGCATATAACGCAATTACGCGGAATTAAGTATCTTCCAACTATTATACAATGTTGTTGACATCGGCCGGTAGGTGCAGAGGCTTTGGAACCAAAATTCAAGGTTATAATTGTTGTTCACATGATTGGAACGTGTATATGAACTAGGAGTGGATGAGAACTGCGGAAGGATAAATGTATCCTTGGCCAGGTTAAGAATGGAGCTTGTGGATGGTCCCTGGGAATGTGGACCTCTGAAAATTGTAAGTGGTTTACTGTAGGGGTACCATATACCAGAGTAAACCAGTTCTGGTGTTGGTCTATTATAACACATTGTGATATGTTGTTTTGGAATAAGTAGCAGTGGGTTACCCGTTGAGCTAATCTGGCTCAACGGACGGGGGGGGGGGGTGGGATGGGGAGGGAGTGGGGATGGAGGAAACTATTAGGTAGGCTACAATGAACGCTATGGCCACAGGGATTAGGTTAATAATTGCTGTAGGACCGTAACTTATAGATATAATGTTTTGTATTGGTCGTTAATGAAGCATGAAAGTATGTTGAATATTTTGCGGTAAGTTTCATTGTTTACTCGATAATTAGCTAGTAATCTAGAACATTGGAAGGTGGGGGGAGGGGGTGGGCATGGACATGTATGTCTGACAGACGCCTCACACCACTGAAAATATCTGCCATTCCTGTTTCAAATAATATATAGGGTGCCAGCCTGGTTCAAATAGGTTATCTTTGGGGGTCATGATCTACCTAAAAGGAAGTTTTTTGTGGAGGGGGAAGGAGGGAAATCTAGAGCCCCAATTAATACCACACACACCACTGGAATCCCGATATACGTTCTATTCCTTTCATTCTGATCCCGAGCTGCTAGACATAATGGTATACGTAGAAATTGGTTACCCTCCCAGCTGTGTTACCCCCGCCCCCCCCCCCCCATCCCTGAGCTCACGGTCTCCATCCACGTCTACGTATGAGCTATTCCCATATTATTTGTTTATTTATATACATAACCACCTTTCTTAAAGTAAAATGTCTTGAAATATCTTGTACGTCGATAAGGTGCAGTTCGGACTTAGTGGGGGGGGGGGGGTATCTGTTGTCATACCAGTGTCCTGTGACTGCCTATCTTTTTACGGTTTTATCCAAACAACGGTTTACATACATTGACAACTCTTTGCATACATGCAGGAACTCAAGCGGAATATGCATGGATTTCCTTCAACTGTATACAGATTATCTGTATTTGTGACTATACCCTAGAATACCCCCTACAATCTAACTGGCATTTGGCAGATAACGAATTTGAGTGAATATTTACCAAAAACTAACAGAACTTTCTTAACGTTAATAGAAAACGTTCGAAGAACATTCTTTTAATATCCGTTCTGGCAGGTTCATCAAATTCCGGCGTTACTAAACATCACAGTTTTGAGGTAAAAAATAACATGCAGGTCGGTTTGATAGAAAGATTCGTTCAACGAAATGAATCACAGAATGGATGGGGAATGACACGTAATTACTAACTCTATCTCGGGAAACAACGTACTTCTCTCAAACGGTGTAATGTACTCAAGAATTACAACGTGACGTATTCACAGAAGTCAGCATATTCGTCGCTTACACTGTAGAGCTTTACAAACTGAGCTGCAATTACCGTTGTACGCATGCGTATTAGAAAATTATATGCTTTGGCTTTCTTTCAACAGTCTGACCAGATAGTGGGACTGATTCATTCGCAGGCAATATTTTTTATGAGGCAGAGGGCTGTGGAGGTCTGATTTGGGGGGGTGGAGGGGGGGGGGGTTAAGGAACAAAATAAGCGTCTGCTGCTATTTGTATGTTAAACGTCGTCTTGAAATTACCATCGCTTTACTAGTTGCACAGGTTCAAGTATGTGTATCTTGTTAAGGTTACTGGTATACTATCAAACATGAGTTTATACTGAGCTTTAAAAAGCAATTAACTTTAGTTTTAGCGGTAAACTGATCGACTGAAAATAAGAAAATTAAGAAGGTAGGGGTGGGAAAGTCGTGGAGGGGGTTGGGAAGGGCTGGATGTTGATAATCTCTGTACCCCACGGCTAGTACATAACCAATGTTGCATATCAATACTGAGTAAATGTAGGAGTATACTTAATGCGTATATTACAGCCTAACAGTGTGTGTGGGGGTGTATGGAGGGGGAGTGAGAGAGAAATTGTATTCCAATTAAATAGAATATAATTTCACTTAAGCTTAATTGAATTCCACTTCAGTCAAATTGAATTTTACTTAAGTAGAATTCAATTTTACTTGAGTAGAATTCAATTTTACTTGAGTAGAATTCAATTTTACTTGGGCAGAATTCAATTTAACTTAAGTGAAATTGGACAATATTGGCCATTAGTTTACTTACGTAGAATACAATTCTACTTGAGTAAAACTCAATTCTACTAAGCCTAAGAGAAGTACAACTCCATTTAAGTGGAACTGACTTTCACTTAAGTAGAATGCATTTCACTAAAGTACAATGTGCCATACGCACGTGCAAATTCGTAATTGATTCATTCTCGTAGAAATGACGTCACTACATACGATATCAATCAGCCAGAGGAAAAGGTCGGCTTTTGTTTCGAGTTAGTCTCCACGTAGCCCACATGTATACGAAACCAAAACATAGATTAACTTGTAAGACGATATGAACAGACTTTTCTCCCCCTTTCTTACACGAAGTTAACTATTTACAAGCACGGCTTAATAAGCAAGAAGAACAAAACAAGGGAAAATGTCATTAAGAAAGATCTGTCCATGGATTAGGTATAGCCTTAGTTCTGTTAAATATTGATTTAAAACAAGTCAGGCAAGCATTTTGTCTGTACATAATTATCCAACAAGGGTCTAAATGACGCTTTCCAAATATACGGCACATCATCCCAAATCAAATCTTCCTTATATATAGGCCTATATATAGG
>JAIPMN010019716.1:0-14711 GCA_020650975.1 Apostichopus californicus
TTCAGTAAAGAAAGAAAGACGTCGCCATGTGCGTCAGAAAGAACTGTACTTTTCATGAATTTGTAAGGTCATGATTGCGAAATGCCTTTTGGGTCGAACAAATAAACATTTGAATTAAGGTTTATTTTGTCGGCTTTCCATTCACATCAACTTTCTACGGTACTATCTGATGTACAGAATATTGCCTCTGTGTCTGTTTAATTTCTCCAAGTGACTTTTGATGAAAAAAGCAAGTTATGCATTTGAGGAGGAACACTTGGATGCTTAAATTGAAAACAATTAAAATATAAGTTAAACCTTTCTCAATTTAATTTTTAAAATTATTTTTTATTCAATGTTAAAAAAAAAAATGGTTGGCATATATATTTGTTTGCTCTGGTGTATAATGACCATAGCAAGGAGTAGCAAGGAGAAGTGAGAAACAGTTGCAACCTACTTTATATGGAATGTCGCATTTTGTGTCACCCCACTCCCGGGTCATCGAGAAAGAAAAGGCCACTATAAACGTTGGATGTTCTGTGGCTTGGCGAGCAGATGATGATTATGAAAGGTTACGGACAAACTCAATAAAGCGAACACTTTTAATGATGACTTACTTGCAATTCCAGGAGTGAGTGATCGATCAATCGCTGTACGAATGTGGAAACGGATCTCTGTAACACTGTGCTGTATAAGGACTGAAACACGGGGGCCAGAAAAAGTTTTGCACGCTCGAGATATCACATGTTCACTTACCGACCAATTGGAGTGGAGTATTACCTCCAAATCTGCTGATATCTCAAAGTATGGTAACTAATCATATCAGACTCTGTGACCGCCCAGCAGGGCTCTAGGAAATCCGTCCAAGCTGATTGGTCTTAATCGGTACAAATTTGCATATCATCGCACACATTCATACATATTCATAACTAAATTTCCGTCGTCAAATATCGTCGCTTCGCGACGCTAAACCCATCTTTAAAACACTTTTGATCGAATGATAAATATCACTGGTCTGTTTTCTTTCTGAACTATCTAACTCGATTCGTTTCTTGTTTGATGTCGCAGGTATAGGAATCTCTCATATATGTAATGCCATGGGTTTTAAGTGCGTCATATTTATGCCGGATAACCAATCCCAAGAGAAGGTGAATGCCTTGACTACTCTGGGAGCCACCGTCTACCAAGTTCCTGTCCTTCCTTTTGATAATCCTGACAATTACAACCACCAGGTCAGTTTATTGATATTTAATTTATCGTAATTTACTCTAGTTATTTTTCGTCTTAATAATGATAGTAATAATCAGCAGTTATTTTTACGTCGCTTAAGCGACCGCAAATGTGGGAGAAACCCGCAAGGGCTTATGGAATACAACTCACACATCGGGTGGCTTTAAAATTTTATGTCATATTAGGAATCTAATCAAGTTAGATTGAATTTATCGTCATTTGCCTGGTTCTTTTTCGCTTATTAATGATAGTAATAATCAGCAGTTATTTTTACGACGCTTAAGCGACCGCAAATGTGCGAGAAACCCGCAAGGGCTTATGGAATACAACTCACACATCGGGTGGCTTTAAAATTTAAAATTTTATGTCATATTGGGAATCTTATCAATTTTGAAAGTCATTTCAGATGGGAAAACCGTAGATTGCTCTTGGATGAAAAAAACCCACCTTGCTATGACCCGTCTGGGTATCCACTCGGCCACAGCAATGTAATGGAATGAGTTTAAAGTTTTGTTTTGTTTTTGTTGCAAGAACTATTTCTCTTAAAAGTGTCTCTGTTGTGGTGATTTTGATCAATTTTCGATGCGACCTGATACCGGAATTCCCACAACAATTTTTGTAGTTTTTCAGCTTCAATTCGAGTCGAGTTATATTCAAATAATAAAGCCAAAAAAAGTTGTAAAAAGTATGATTTTTTTCCCCCCATTTTCCTATAACATTTGTGAGTATTGACATTATTCTCAAAAGTGTCTGCTAGATCAGTGATATGTTAAAGTTTGCTTTTTCAAACTTTTGACATTTCTACAACGAAGTTCCTTAATTTCCTTAATGTATGTTCCAGTACAGATGCTTTGAAGTGTGCAAATTTTACAATCTTGATACAGTTTTTGGTTTTAATTTTACCCTTTCTTCTTTTTTTGGCTCGTCAAAAAGGCAAAAAGATACGCAGATGAGCGAGAGAATACGGTTTGGACCAATCAGTTTGATAACACAGCCAACAGACAAGCTCATATAGAAATGACTGGACCAGAAATATGGCAAGAAACAGGTCATTGTCTTTTACTCTTCTGATTTCTGGGCTACCATCGAGTAGAGGCCCCCCCCCCCAAATCTGCAAGATTTATAGTAGTAAGGTGCTCTTATATAAGTCCTGGGTGTGTTGCCCCCTAGGACTGCATGCTAGCTACGGAGGGCTTGGAATTCTGTAGGCAGTTAGGGCAGGGCTATGTTCAGTATGGGCTGGAAAATGTCTGGACTCATACATATTGATGGCGCTACTTTAAAGGGAGGGTTTGCATGAGTGTAGGCTACTCTTATGAAGAGTTTTGAGAAGGCTTTAGCTGCGAGCACGTACCGCGGGGCTGTCTCTATGTAAGGCTTCAGAAAGGGAATGGGACACCAAGGTGTTCATTGGACACCAATTGTTTATTGAACACCAAGTGTTCTTGAACACCAAGGTGTTCCTTGAACACCAAAGTGTTTATTGAACACCAAGGTGTTCCTTGAACACCAAATGTTCATTGGATAACATGTGTTCCTTGAACACCAACTGTTCATTTGACAGCAAGGTGTTCATTGAACACCAAGGTGTTAATTGAACACCAAGGTGTTCATTGAATACCAAATGTTTATCGGACAACATGTGTTCATTGAACACCACATGTTTATCGGACACCAAGTGTTTTTTCGACACCAAGGTGGGACTTAAATATTAACCACTTGGATTTGTTAGTGCTCAAGTAGGTTAAACAAAATCGTGAAAATTCTCTAGGCCTGCAATTTCACATGTTAAAACTATGTGGAGACTTGGGGAGTGCAGAGAATACTTTAGTGTTCAAATTTTGTGTAGCATTTTTGCAGGCTGTGAACTTTCTCTAAAAATAAAATTGCAATGCTTTCTAAGTAAAAGAAACTACCATACATCTTGTATGGGCATTTGACCATTTTGAAAAGCATATTTGCCATGCAATGTGATACCGGATAAATGATTCCCTTGAGAATTTAAATCGATGAAATACTTGACAACGTTTTGCAAATTAATGCTTCATTTGTGTTGATGCCCAGTATTTTTTAAATAAAAAAAAAATTATTTTAACATTTTAGGTTGAATCAATCTTTCATTACAGATGGTAAAATCGACGCTGTGGTGTTTGGAACTGGAACCGGTGGTACCTTGGCAGGTCAGTTATTTAAATATCTGTTGGTTACAGTTGAGAACATTTCTTGAAATGGGAATGATTTTCGGACAAATGCTCTGTCCGAAAATGACTGAATTGACATTTTGTTTTTGCAGACGTGTTCTATTACTTGCTATTTGTCGTGAGATCTTGTATCGATTGAATCCCGGAGACCGCTCTTTAAGATACATTACCCTTGGTAGATTGGTGCCAACTCCTCTCCATTGCATTAAACCACTGTTTTCCAAATGCTTTTGTTTTCTTTTATGGAGTCAGACCTTTCCTTGTAGGAATCGATGCCTCTTTTCGTAGAGTCATGTTGTCTCTGTCATTGAATTGGTGCCTTCTCACACCTTGGGTGATGCCTTCTTCCCTGCTGACTGATGCCTTTGTCATCTATTCTTTCTTGTACTAAACCGGACGCCTTCTCTACTTTTAAACTTAGTCTGTTACCTTTCACGAGCCGATGCCTCTTCTCGCATGAATGAATGCCTCTTTGTTCATCGTCTGATGCCTGTCCATTCCTCGACTGTTTCTTCACTGTCGTGAACAAGATGCTTTTTTCTTTTAAAGTTTTCATTTCCTTATCCTTAGATTGATATGCTCTTTAGTACGGACATTTCTCACGAATGGATGCCCCCTTCTCTCATTGGCTGATTAATTTCCCATTGGTAGACTGATGCCTTCTGTCTCATGAACCGGTACCTTTTCGCACCTGACCCAGCATAAAGCCCATGATGATATATGTAGACTATGTCTGTCATTATTTATACATGTACCATTTCTTGTATAGTTTAATACTATCCTCTGCTTACTTTGAAGGCAATTTTGGTTTGTTCATGTTTTTTTTTACTTTCACTTTCTCAACCAGGTGTTGGGATGTATTTGAAAGAGAAGAATCCTAACGTTCAGGTCTTCCTCGCTGACCCGCAAGGGAGCGTGCTCTATAACTACTTCAAACACGGAAAATTTGAACGAACGGAAGGCTCGTCGGTGACCGAAGGCATCGGGCAAGGCAGGCTCACGGACAACCTGAAGGGCGCCCCCATCGATGATGCCCTGGCCATAAAAGATGTAGATGCTGTTAATATGGTAATTATTCCTCTCCTACAGGAACGTTAACACACACACACACACATTATCAGTTAGATATGGATACTGTACTTTGAGAGGCAGGCAGGTATAAATCTCAGTGGGGAGAGGGTCGGATACCAGATACAGTGGAGGATGGGATGGCTTATTTTGGAGAGGTGGGGATACTACATTGGGCAGAGGTGGGGATACCACATTTGGGAGAGGTGGGGATACCACTTTGGAAAGTGGTAGGGATGCAACATTGGGGAGAGGTTGGGATACAAAACTGGGGAGAGGTGGGGATACTACATTGGGGAGAGGTGGGGATACCACATTGGGGAGAGGTGGGGATACCACTTTGGAAAGTGGTAGGGATGCAACATTGGGGAGAGGTTGGGATACAAACTGGGGAGAGGTGGGGATACCACATTGGGGAGAAGTTGGCATACCACATTGAGGAGAGGTTGGGATGCCAAATTGGGGAGAGGTGGGGATACCACTTTGGAAAGTGGTAGGGATGCAACATTGGGGAGAGGTTGGGATACAAAACGGGAGAGGTGGGGATACCACATTGGGGAGAAGTTGGCATACCACATTGGGGAGAGGTTGGGATACCACATTGGGGAGAGGTGGGGATACCACATTGAGGAGAGGTGGGATACTACATTGGGCAGAAGTGGGATACCACAATTGGGCGAGGTGGAATATCACTTTGTGGGAGAGGTGGGGATACCACATTGGAGAGAGGTGGGGATGCCACATTGCTAACATATGAAAGAATTTGAGAAATTTTCAAACAATCTAAATTAAATATCTCCATCTGCACATACACTTTGTCAGAATTTAACCTAAAATGAGTTTCGTTTTGTCTCCAATTTCAGACATTCCGTCTTCTTGAGGAAGAGGGATTCTTCGTAGGTGCTTCCACCGGACTAAATGTCACAGCTGCTGTACAGGTAACCTTTGACCCTGTGACCATCAATGGAATTTTGAACTTTTTCTGTCATTTTAAACTAAATCTTGTTTGATTTAATTGCATGCATCTTTCATGATTTGGAGTTGTGTAGTATAATATGTTTGTGTCATTGTATTTATGGATAATCAATGTTCCAACTACAAATTTCAGTTGATAAATTAATTGATCAACCCTAATAACCCATAAATCAATCAGTTAATCAATGAGTTACAAACAGATGAGTTTACATAAGAGTGACAAAACAAATATAACTCCACATTAGAAACTAGAAGGCAGTGAAATTAACTGATTGAAGAGACTTCTAAGGAAGTTTTAGATAAAACTTGTGGCTTAGAAGACCCTTTTGAGGTGCAACAAGAGCACCGTCTCTTCCTGCAACCTCCCTCCACCACACTCCCATACTCACCTCCCCTCCCCCGTAGAAGAAGGAACCAAGAAATAAAACGTATGGCAAACTGGCACAGATGCCACTACCACTTGCCAGAGTGCCACCCATTCTGATGGCAACTTCAGTCAATTTGCCGTAGTACCGTCATAACGTTCGCAGTCGTTACAATTCTCGTTTGATTGAACATCTGAAATTGAAACCAAATCGTGGAAGAATAAGAGTGATACAATGCCATTAATTTGAAAGTACTAGTTGATTATCTTTCAAAATTTGAAAGAAAATGAAGTGCTTTGATCTGCTTTTGAAAAAGGTGGAAAATTTTCATATCGCCTGCCATTGAATGAAAAGCTAAAGGCAGTTTCTCAACTTGCCGTAAAAAGAAATGGCCTTGCCTCCCCCCTCCCCCCCCACAGTATCAATCCTTAATGATTGTGAGATGAGTAAGGAAATAAATAATAAATGATGTTTATTATTTGATTGTCGTCAGTAATAAATAGGGAACGAGCCTTTACCTTTTCTATTTCAATGTCAGTCTTTGAAATTTCTTTGTATATGCAGGTTGCAAGAATCATGGGACCAGGACACACAATAGCTACCTGTCTATGTGACAATGGACAGAGATATTACAATAGGTTATTCTCTAGATCCTGGCTAGAAACCAAAGGTAAAGAAATGCCATCAGTCAATCCTCTTTTATATCTCAATGTTATCATCACAGATCCCTAGTGGCACTATGACGTCACAGTTTTACAAAATGAGAGCTCCCAGACATGACTTTTAAGGACATATTTGATTCTTCTTTGGTGGAGTTGATCTGTAAAAGATCTGTCATATTATCATTAGCTTAAAAGATGAGGATTGTGTTGCTGTTGACTCCTCATTAAAGGCATTGAAGACTCGCCCCAAACTGCGTGCCGCCATCTGAAAAAGTTAACTTTCTGTTGCTCGCAAGTGACGTTTTGTTGGTGTCGCCACAAAATGCAGACAGTAATGAAACGTGATACATTGTTATCTTTTGCTGGACCTGAGATGTACTGACTATACACTAGTGTCTGATTACCGACGGTTTATAGCAAGCTGTGTGTGTATTTTCTGGGATCGATGGTGGTGTCTAACACTTCTGTTACACCTCATTCGGAACTAGGTCAAATTACCGGCATTAGACGTTTCTTTTTGCGCGAGTCTTCACACCCTTTAAAAGCAGCTAGTAAAATATATCCATTCATGTTGATATAATTTGTAGACTTCAAAAATCTTGGGAAGGACACTCCCAGACCCACCAAAATCCATCCATCCATCCATCCTTGATTGCATTATGTCACAACAGATATAAAAAACACATTAATTGTTGAAGTGCATCTAACTGTGGCTCATTCGATAGAAAGATTAAAACAAACCTTGCAAGATTTGGAACAGAAATAGTCATTATGTATTGGCTGTTGGATTTAATGTTACATTTAATGTCGCATTTGATGTATTACCAACGTTGCTTTTGTTGGTTTTGTCCACAACATTGTTGCCAGTTTTGGCTGCATGGATTGTGGATAAAATGAGCGTTTTCAAACTCTGTGCATCGTACATGCATTGCAATAGTAAACAACACCAACACCTAGGGAGTGTTAGCTCAGTGGTTAATGCCTGTGCCTTTCAATCATAAGGTCTTGAGTTCGAGTCACTCCAAGATTAATGTATGTCGTCCAGTTACAGAGTTGTTGACAATTGACAATTCATAATTATGGACGTTAAAATATGAATCTAAGAGAATGACTTCGGTCAGCTTGCAGCATTGATAAAGCCAATGGATGGCTTCTTCGCGAGTTCCTGCTTGCAGGAGGATCTAAAATACATACATACATACATACATACACACATACATACACGCCTACATACCTTAACACAGAATAGAGCTGTTCTCATGGTGAGAAGGATGCAAGTGAGAAGGTCTGCGCAGAGTAGACTTGGTATTAAAACATCACAATTTTTCGAAAGTTGTTTTCATGGAGGAAATTAATGTGTCTTTCATTTTGCAAACTTTTATTGATAAGTTTTGTGACTAGAACCTAGAACCATAGTTGATAATAGAGAGGTGTTGAAAATATTTTCTTTTCCATTTCCATTCTCTTTTCAGGTCTCTTAGGTGCCTTGTCAGAATCACACCATAGGTTTCTCCATTGAGGACTTATTCAGCTGAAATCTTTATTAAGTATTTTTTAGATGTATCCAAATTCAAAATTGATAACTTAGACCACGGTCACACGTATAAAATTGCATCTTCCGACCATCGTTTCTTAACTATAGTCCGACCATATTAAACTAACTACGGTAGCGGTCACACATACTCACACGACTTTGTACTCTATTCGGACGATCCTTTTCGCGGACACATGCATCTGTTATTTAATTATGCTTTGCAAAGCCATCATGCGCAATTGCGTAGGGTCGGTCAAGGGTCACGGTTTTGACGATGTTTCGCAGGGTTTTTAGTTGTAAGTAGTAGATGATGTCAGTGTTTACGCTAAAATGCATAGTTGGACAACGCAATTGCGGTCACACTCATTGTTCTTCCTGCTAACGATGGTCGGACCATGGTTAATTCGGGGCTAACGATGCTAATTACCATCTTTAGTGGACGATGGTCAGACAATCATCAGACCATAGTAGAGAGCGGTCACACGCAAACCGTACCATGGTCGGACCATTGTCGGAACATCGTTATGTCTGAAAAAATGAACGTGTGACGGGGTCTATAATAAGTCAGTTTTTACTTTTTACAGACAATGATGGGTTGTGTTTTTTCTCTTTGTTAACATGTTTGTTTACTTTGTAGGATATTTGATGAAAATACCATCAAATCACGTTTTCAACATAAATTTATCTTCACTTCAAAATATAATAGGGTAAATGTTAAAAAGGGAAAAGTTCAATTGAGAACTGAATGTCTTACAATATTCTTACATGCTGGCGTTAATTTTATAAGGAAACTTAATTTCCCTTTGAAAATTTTTTAGGTCATCAGTACTAGTGACCACCTTTATAATCCTAGAAAGTGCTAAAAGTTTTCCATCATAACTTCCAAATCATTTCTAGACATGTGCAACTAAAGCTCATAAATGTCTGAGATTGTGAAAATGCATTGTGCCTTAATACAGTAAAGTGCTTAGTGATGTTAGTACATATCAGTGACTTTTTGTTTTACCAACTAGCATGTTTGTTGGGGGGGGGGGGGGGGNAATAATGATGATATTTTATTTAATATTATTTGCCCTTATTATTTGCCTTAGTGTGTGATAACCTTTCGTAAGTTGATCTTCGTGTTATGTCGAAGAGAATTTGTAAAGAACAGTTTCCTTTTTGTGATGGGTTGTTAATATTGTAAAGACTTTTTTTTAGAGGAAGTTCCACAAACTTCACTTTTTGTAGAAATGAAATCAATGCATATTTATAAAGGATTGTGGGTGCTATTTGTTTAATTCCTTAAACAGAAGTATTATCATGAAGTGTGCAAATTATTTCTTTCAAATGTCGCAGCGGTAAATAGTAGCAATCATTTTCCAGTCCAGGTATGATGATGATGAGCTGAATAAAACCAATTTAAGCAGGCAAATAAATTGCAATATGATTTAAGGGTTATGTAGACGTAAAACAAATTTCATCATGGGATGAAATAGTTTCCATACACTGTTATCTTAGTTGTAATGCTTTAAATATTCAAGAAAATGTTTTCCAGATAATTTACCTAACAATCCTAACTGTATACATCAAAGCCCAGGTTGGCCATTCAGTAGGCTAACCTGCACCCCCAGCAAACAGTATTTAATTTAAATTATACACAGCGTTTGCAATTGGACTATTTTGTGAAAGAAATATTCTAGTGGTTTTATAGAAAATACCTTATTTTTTATTACAGATTATGTTATTGCAAGCTAAGCAAAACAATCCAGGTTTCAGCACATTTTCAATGATAAATAAAAATGAAGAATACTAAAAAAAAAAGCGAAGCTATTTAAGAATATTTTTCCGGGTTGAAACCATCAGAGACCACCTAGTGTGATCGATATCCCCGAGTTATTAAGCAAAAAAAACTTTACCTGGCAACGATAAGTCTAAATTACAAGCAACCGTGACGAACGACCGTGACGAACTACCTTTCAGTATAGAGTTACGGTTCATGTAATGTGGAATATGTCCGTCTTCGCCGTACACCTCTCCTCTTCCCCTGTTGGTTTCTCTCTTTCTTCTCTCCATCCCTTGTCTACTAATCCCCTTACATCTATCTCTTTGTGTTCACCATGCTCATTAACCTGTCTGTATTCTGTGCATGTTTTTGTCCCTTCTGTTACTGTTACTTGTCATTTAGCCTTTGAAGAAGATCCTGCTAGGATCGAAACGTCAGGCCAACTTACTTTTACACATTCCCCGTAAACTGGTAAAGAGCAAAGAAATTAATGCCTAGAAATGGGATTCGATACAGTGACCTCTGGAATACAAGCCCAGTGCTCTACCCAGGCTTCTGATTGGCTCCTCCAGCAAAAGAAATGACTATGTATAGGGATCGCCAACAACTAAGGACTGCGATATGTCTGTCTTCCTTGTAACTGTGACATATTTATCACCAACGATTTATCCCTTTGATGAGAGCGTGGTGGCCAATTGGTTAAGGCGTCGGATTCATAATCCAAGGATTGCTGGTTCGATTCCTGCCTAGTCCATCACGTTGTGTCCTTGGGCAAGATGCTTTATCTCAATTGCCTCTCTCCACCCAGGGGTTAAATGGGTACCTGTGAGGTAACTTGTCATTGGGCGCAGTATATAACTGCAGCCGACAGGAGGGATTGTCTCTGGGACAGGTTATCGTTGACCAGGGGTAATATAACGTCTGTAAAGCGCCTTGAGACCTATCGCTGGTATAAGTCGCTATATAAAAAAGCAAATATTATATATTATATTAGTCACAAGAGCCAATAAGATTAAGTGAAGCTTTAACTACACAGACTGTCTCTGATATTCTTTCCTCCAGGCACCCTTCCTCTCTCTCTACCTCCACCTCTCTGTCTCTCTCTCCACCCATCTCTCGCTCTGTCTCTATCTCTCTTTTATCTCTCAAAGAGGAAAGGATACATTTTACTGTCTTCGGATTGGTGTTTATCACTATTCAAATGTAGAAACTGTCTTCCTGTTTATAGAGTTAAGACGTCTTCCAATCTAATAAGGGTTGGTAAATTGAATTATACCCTACCAAGTTACCCTGTGTTTGTAACTACGCTGTGAGAACAACTTTCCAGTTTTATATATATCCATTACTCTCTGCTGCCTTGATAATTCAAAATTTCTGTATGGTATTTTAATGCCAGTTGACTGGAAATTTGATTTTAGCCATTAGATGCTTAATGGGCTGGTATTTTGTTTAGTATTTTTAATATTTTGTTTAATATTAATCACAAGAGACAATAAGATTAAATGTAGCTATAACTACACAGACTGTCTCTGAAATTCATTCCTCCAGGCACCCTTCCTCTCTCTCCACCTCTCTCCATCTCTCTCCACCTCTCTCCGCCTATCGCTCTGTCTCTATCTCTCTTTTATCTCTCAAAGAGGAAAAGGATACATTTTACTGTCTTCGGATTGGTGTTTATCAGTATTCAAATGTATAAAGTGTCTTCCTGTTTATAGAGTTAAGACGTCTTCCAATCTAATAAGGGTGCGTAAATTGAATTAAACCCTACCAAGTTACCCTGTGTTTGGAACTACACTGTGAGAACAACTTTCCAGTTTTATATATATCCATTACTCTATGCTGCCTTGATATTACAAAAATTTCTGTATGGTATTTTAATGCCAGTTGACTGGAAATTTGATTTTAGCCATAAGATGCTTTATGCACTGGTATTTTGTTAAGCAATTGGCTAAAAAATTGTGTCAATTCTAGCCCTGTCAAATTAATAAATAAATTTGGTGTGGCTGAAATGAAGGGTGTACACCAGAAGCAGTGGTCAAGCTCTTCCCCAGTTGAAAGGGGAAAAAAATCCCTTTACTGACGATGACAGATGGGGCCATCCCTTAACTGTCGATGGAAGATGGGGCCATGTCAGTTATCCATCCCACCCTTCCCCACCCCCCCTGCCATTGGTTTTTCTTGCACTGCACAGCAAAGACTGTTTTCTAATATTTCTAAAGGTATTATTTCTTACCAAACACGTAAGATGGATCATTTTGCATGTTTACAAATGATACTGTATTACTCACAACTCTTTCATAAACAATATAACTCTATTATTAAAAACAGAATACATATATTCCATAACTTCAAATTAATAAACGTACTACTGCAAGCAAATAATGATGTATCTAATTCTTTTCTTGAGTGTATAATTAACCATCAAGGGTAGATTCACATTTATATAAAGAAGCAGGATATGAAAGCTGACATCTTTTGCAGCAGGAGGAGGGGTCTAGGGAAATTCTCCCCCCCCCCCCCCCATTGAAAATAGAAAAAAAGTACTATTAGCTCCCTTAGTTTTTTGTATCACCTTGAGATCGGGGGGTGTTTCTACTTCATATTATAAATTTTGAATTTGTTATAATATATTAGAAGATACCTTATTAGTGTGTACTTTCCTAACATTCGACCCCTTCACTTTAAGGATTGAGCAAATGAAAAATCCTTTAAGATATATGCAAAACTTAACACACTGACTTTGATGTCACATCCCTAGATAGGAAACTATATGCATTTTATGATCTGTCTTTGTACGGGGGGTCTGCTTCGTAAGAGCCTCGGCTTTCTCAGACCTCCGCCACTTGTCACATTCATTTTCTTCTATTATTGTTTAATATATTTTGAATGTGGAAACAAATAAATGAAAATGAAATGAAAATAAAGTACGTTTACTTGGACTATGACACATCAAAAAATTATGTGATCCTTTCAAGTTGCCTGGCCACTGTATACGTCATATATGCATCACACCATCAAGTTATATAGTAGACCATAGCTTCCTAGTGTATGACGTCATTCGCGATCATCTGATACTCAGTCGTGTTTTGTTCTAATTCGTTGAAAAAATGGGTGATGTTATTGAGAATCAACCAATGTATAATTTACGCAGTAGATCGAAAGAATATAAAGAAGAAGATGGGTCCACTGTACAATCGGAGAGCAACTCTAAAGGTACAGTGATCTCTTTTTGTGTCTAACAATAGTTTTCCGTAATGTATAGCCTAGGCTACAACAACATTGTGGAAGCGACAGTTACCTGTGGCCAACTGCGTAAGGAATTCGTACTGTCGTGGAACTAGTCCTTCCGTATAGACATCGTTATGCCAATCGGTAGTTAATTTACAACACATCATGGCCTTGTTATTGTAAAAGTTAAATGCAATAAATTGTGTACCCCAAAGCAGAGGTACTAGTGAAATGAAGCCAATGCCAACATATGCAACGTATTGATTATTATGTTTTAATATTTTTTAGGAATAAACTTTCCTCTCTAGTCGACCTATATTGCAAACTGTGCAAAGGCCTAAGAATAAAGATGTTATTTTTTTTTGGGTCTGGACTAAGGCCACAGGATTGAAAGTTTTCCATTTATGCCGGAATATATTTCAAATGGTATCAGATATTTCCTTCTTTTTTATATCTAGTAAGCTTTTTCCAGGTATTCATTACATTTAATTATAATATTATATATTTTTTGTCATATTGTAGAAGGTTAAAACTTGAAAGCAACTCCTGGGCAAAACCCCATCACTGATGCAGACCAGCATATACATTCAAAAAGCAATTAAATATGTGGGTCAGATCACAGGATTAACTGCAGAATACCCTGCAACAGGCTCTGGGTCATAGCTGGTTACAGTGTCAAAGGATGCATAATGTAAATTATACACACAAGAATTTAGTATGCTACAGGAGTATCTATTGAAGAAAAGGTTTTTATCAGGACTTTTCCAGTGTGGCTATGTAGGGTTCCATTGCTGTGGTTCATGTGGAGTATACTTACCAGAATTTCTAAGTGGGTCAGTGTTTCTCGAAAAGTCCAAAAGGATTTCTTGTGTGGCTATGTCGGCTCTGTATTGGTGGAGCATGAGCAAGAATTTATTGCAGTTAGCTGTGCATAAATATTGAATTTTTTACGAAATCCGCAGGAAATTTTCTGTCAGGCTACACTGGCCGTGTGCCAGTACCTCATGAGCAGTTAACACAAGAATTTGATGCAGTAATATTGATTGAAACAATCTCTGGAAAAGGAGTTTCTTAGCCATTGTACATTGGCTCTATTGCTGTGGAGCATGAATCAGATTGATAGTTTTCCAATTTGTTTTTTTTAAAGTCCAAAGAGAGTTTATGTGTAGCTATGCTGGCCCTGTGTTAGTATCCCCTTACCCCTCCCCCTCCCCCACCCCCTTCATATCTCACATGTAACATTACCTCCTGCCACGACAATGTTCACTCCTAAAATGTTACTCCCAGTTTGACATGTGAGCCACGTTCATCTGATTTATGAGGTTCTGGTCTCGCTTTTTTTTTCAGGGGAAGTGCAATCGGCATCGTCAGACTCTGCCACCACCGAATCTGGAGAGACGACAAAGTCCCTCATCTTTGTGGCAGTCATTTTTCTATCAGCTTTGTGTGTCATGCTCTTTGTATATTACAGTTTTCCAGAGTTAGAAGAGTAAGATACCTGTTTTAATGCTTAGTTTAAATCTAAATAAAATAAAACTGTTAGCAAACTGCTTATCCACTAGAGAGCCTGTGTAATAGAATGTGTAAAAGAAAGTTGGCCAACTTACTTTTACTTTTTTCAGGCCAACTTACTTTTACACATACTGTAGTTTAAATCTAGATATATTATATATTAAACATATATTATATATATTTTATATTATA
>JAIPMN010019719.1:0-16321 GCA_020650975.1 Apostichopus californicus
AGCAATTATGGACCATTAAAGGAATGAGATTAGCAGACAAGAAATATTGATCATATTTATGCATCGCAAAATACACAAGTATGTAAAATGTGTCTAGTCTGTTTATGTACATACTTTTAATGTTTTGGTTACTCTTGCACGCCATTATTTAAAGCTATGTTTACAAACATTCAAGTGACTGCAATAAGACATCAACCGCTCCAGACATGTTAAAGCAGCATTTTGCGTTTTGTCGCCGTTTTACACTTTTTTGACAAGTCAATCAAGTTTTTTACATATATCAATCACAAAACAGCAAACTAAGATATTAACCAAGTTTTTTCCCTGCCAAAAGCATTCATTGGCGAGTAATTAAGGACATTTGCAGATAATGAGAAAAGTTTCGTCCAACAAATTACACATTTAATATTAATCGCAATACAGTTCCCCCAACCCACTAGATTGAATTCAACCAATCAGAGATGTAGGTTTAGTATGAGCCGTTGCTTGGCACAACCAGCAACCTCTCCCTGGTACAACTGCCATAGACAATCTACACAAATCAAGCATGGTGTTGTATAACGTATTGGCCAATGACGTTCGTAGCTTTTAAATATTCATATTATGGGTGAGGTTTATTTGGATCCCAACGGAAAATATCTTTGAGAAAAACAAAGTTGAAAGTTGCAAATTTTTCGACTTTTATGCCACCATTTGAAGTAAGATTTGAATAGATAAGCTAGTTAGGTATGTCGTTATTACATCGTGGAATCAGTGAGGTTGAGAAAAACCATAGAAAAGAATGCAAAATGCTGCTTTAAAGCTTTATCTTCAGTCCTACACATAGCAACTTTATCCCGACGATTACGAAACGAGTGATTTATCGCCAGACTCAGTCAGAGACTCAGTGTGCAGTGATATGTTACAACCATTACCGTACTGTGCAGTTAATGTGCTTGAGTTTATCATATCACCATGTAGAGGGAGCCATTTTCCCATTACTTATCTATATGACCTTAATACATCAAGGATAAGACAATCCATCACCAAGGTTTTTTCCCCCTGTGATATGGCATAGATTACTATTTACAGACTAATTTGCCACAATGTAAAGCCACATTAATTCTAAAGTGTAGTCTGATCACTACAGAAAGAACGCAATTAAAACCATCTGAAATAGATATCAGTCTCGAAATTGTGGAGAATGTTCAGATGGCAAAATGTTATTAAATTCCTGATTAATTACAGTGATCAACTCACTATATAGCTTAATACAGTAGAGTAGTTGAGAATGCACTTAATAAATGTATGTTTCTGTACATAAAGAGA
Source organism: Apostichopus californicus (assembly GCA_020650975.1). Classification (NCBI taxonomy): domain Eukaryota; kingdom Metazoa; phylum Echinodermata; class Holothuroidea; order Aspidochirotida; family Stichopodidae; genus Apostichopus; species Apostichopus californicus. Next base: position 1,309 of record JAIPMN010019719.1, read on the forward strand.
GTACAAAGAGAATTAGATTAACATATGGTATGTTGAAGTTTGTGCAGATTAAAAAGATTTGTATTATGATATTATATTCACTGCACTTCCTTTTAAGATGTTTATATTGTAATTATAACAGTCTTCAAAAACGTGAAAGGTTTGTTTGATAAAGTGTAACTTTAGTTTAAAATGTGTAAATTTAATTGAACACATATCAATTGCTGATGGATTAAGTGTGGATTACTGTGGATTAAGTAGATCCGTACAGTATTCACAGATGTTCATTTATTCTCTGTTAATAACCGGAGCTTGTTGCATTCCACATGCATTTATGATCCTGTGATTGGTTACATCTGTTTAAAACTGAGAAGTTTAAAACTGTCCAATCGTGAACCACCGCACACATGGTACAGACTGCTGGTCAGGAAAAATGCTACTTGTTCAGTTTGCCCAACTGAAGCCGATGTTACTTAAAACTGACAAAATCTCGATCAGTCATAATTTTAAAGCACTCGCGTATGCCCGCCCGCCTATCCATGACTTTGCGCTTAACAAAGGTTGAGCTCTGTCAATTCTTGAACAGTCGGGCAGTGTGCAGGCATTTGAAAATGCCCCCTTTGATACCATTGTCATAACTGTATACCTGCCTCTGGCATTTTAAGAGGCTCTCATGGTAGATTGCGGGAAATTTGAGCTGTGCATGTGACTTTTTCACCCTCGTTTCCTTTGCTAGGCTCGGCGAATTGATTTTCGTACCACGCAGCCTAAATTTCCAGACTAATAACCTTGAAAGGTGAAGAAATGGGCAGTGGCGAAAAATGAAGAGAAATGAACGGGCAATTTTACTAAAGGGCGGAATTTCAAATGGAGGGCTTAACCAAAAGTATATTACCTAACTACAATCTCCCCCTCTCCCTCTCCCCCATTCAGAACTCAGAAAATAAAATATTAATAGCCTTTGTAACCCACAACCCCCAAACCTACAACCTAACACTTTCTATCGGTAAAATCAGGCCGCTGAATCAAGTTTAAGGATTTTATTCCTGGAAAGTACTACAAGGTTGTCCACTGATATCATGATAATTCTGTGAATATATACTGTGCTTTACAACACAACAGCTTTCATTGAGTAGGCTGATACTAATTCTTCAATGACAGATAATGCATAATTGTATAGCTTTCCCAGTGACCTTCCTCTAGCACAAAAGGAAAGCTAAGTCACTTTGTACAGATGGTAACTTTTGACAATATATTTCACACCATCTTTTATTGGATGCTTATCAGATATTGACATTTCCTTTGTTAATAATGCCAAACAAGGTTAAAAATAGTGGGTACTTTTGTGGAAAGCAAAAAAAAAAAAAAAAAATTAAACAAATATTTGGCCAGAAAGAGAAAATTGAGAAGAGAGATCTCAAGTCAATCAAAGAATGGAAGATGACCATGGACCATTGAATAGCTGAAATCTAATATATCTATTTGATGAGTAGCATCAGCTCTTGAATAGGTAATTACTAGATATTTTGAAATGCCTTACAGAGCAGGTACTGTAGATCTGGAAGGGAAATGGCAAGTTAACTGAAGATGTCAAAAGAGAGGGGGAGGGGGGGGGGGAGGGCACAGGAGATTGTCATCAGCATACAGGAAAAGTTGACTTAGAATCAAGTGAGAATGTCTTTCATGCTTCCATTCTAACTATTAAATGTCCTTCTAAATCTTTGTAAAATTCAAGCTTTAAGCTTTGTTTCATTTAGCAGTTATCACAACTGCTGTCACAATGTCCCATCAGTTGAGCACAAGTACACAACATGGACTGATATAGTGTCCCATTAGAGAGCATAAAATAGTGACTGTCATAGTGTCCCATTAGTGGAGCATTCAACACTGACTGTAATAGTGTCCCATCAGTGGTGCATGTAATGCTAACTGTCTTAGTGTCCCATCAGAGGGACAAACAATGCTGATGGTCATAGTGTCCCATCAGTGGACCTTACATTGCGAACAGTCATAGTGTCTAATCAGGTCATTCTGTCCTGACAGTAAAATGGAACATATGCACTGTCATCTGGACAACTGCTATCAATAGATGCTATGACTGCAATTAAATCATGAAGAGAAATCAGGACCTAAACTTGGTAAATCTCCAGTAATGTATCTCAGTATTTTGACTCATTTTAAAATTTATTAGGGTTAGGGTTAGGGGTTAGGGGGTTAGGGTTAGGGTTGGAAAACATGAATAAATAAAAACAGGAGACAAATTATGAATGACCAACTTGAATGACAAAAGCTGAATATTACATTATATTTGAGGCTAAAAAAAAACAGAACAGATCAGCAAGGTAGACCTATAGTGATTGCATTGTCCATCAGGATATATTGAAATATCCTATCACAAGCGGACCCATAATTTTTACACAAACTTATCAACTTTCATGTTCTTACCCTTGGTGATTCAGTGAATTCATCCTTTCGTTTGGTTTTATGTCGGATATAAACTTTATGCTTGATATGTTTAGGCTTCCTTAGTAGGCCACATTAATGTGCGTTTTGAAAGTCTCTCGTGGCTGTAGAATGTTTGTGCACAAGGCCACACTTTGCCAACCTGTGATAATAGTAACACAATATGCCTTATATATTAAATATTCTTAGGATCTCCTCACAAAATTTTACTGACCTTAGTATTATTAAAATGTTGAGGTCTAATATTTGACCTTTTAATGCTCAAGTTTGAGTATGTTTGTTTAGTAACAGCACTAAGGAAATGTTTTATGGCACACAAAGTGACACTTGCAATTTTATCTAAAAAAGATTCCCCAATTCATGAAAGCTGAAATTGCACCTTGAAGCCATTTTACAGTTTATGTTTAACAACATTATGCAGTCCAGCCTAATTCAGGCAATTAAACGTATTAAAAAGCAAAAGCAAAAACATAAGCCAGAGCATTGAGCTTAGGATTTTTGAGGCTTTATTAAAGAGTATTTTTTTGTACAATTGCGAACTGTGGGGCACAACGAAGGATCTTGATCGCAAAATTGACACTTTTTAAAGGAGACTACTTCGTAATATTCTCAACATTAGATGGACCAATAAGAATTGGTTATCAAACAATGAGCTCTACAATATAAAACCAACCAAACACCTTGGTCATCCATAGTCGCACATAGAAGATTGAGATTTTTCGGTCATGTAGCAAGACTCCAGGAGGACGCTCCAGCAAAGGTTGCTTGAAAAGAAGCATTGAGACATACTGCTAAACCAGTAGGAAGGCCCGTGACTACCTTGCTTGGAAAAATAAAGTCGCAATTTAAGGACGTTAACATTAACAATTTCGAGGAGGCAATAAACCTTGCGCAAGATCGTGATACGTGGCGGAGGTTAATCACTGAGCATGTCGGATAGACGAGACTCAACTTACTACTACTACTAACTTATTAGGTGGTTAACTGATGCCATCAGGGAGAAGTCCAACACTAGATAAGTAACACTAACATTTTATTACAAAACAAACACTTTTCCTGTAAATATTATGAAAGCAGCATACTGAATTTGAGCTCATAGGTAACTCTGTAACTTGGGACCAAAACAAGTTTACACTCCAGAGACAAATTCTGCTGGTAATCATTTGCTATCACTGAATTTAAAAAAAAAAATAATCAGAAGCTGTAAACATGAAGAGCGCCACCTTGATTTACAAACAAAAAATATATGTATATATTCCTAATTGTGAGAAAAAAAAGAAAAGAGAAATGGTATCAGATTCTACTAGAACATAACATTGAAGAGTACACTGAGGTGGTGGAAAGGCCAGAGATGAGGGGGGGGGGTGAGGGATGGATAGGTAACTGTTATGACCAGAGCCAGGGGGAGGGGGGATGAGGGGTGCATATTGAATTGTGTGTTATAAACAGAGCCTTGGTTAGAGACTTGATCCTGAGCTATGAGCACTTCATAGCTCAGAGTGCAAGTTAGAACAGACACTTAAAGGGTGTGAAGACTCGCGCAAAAAGAAACGTCTAATGCCGGTAATTTGACCTAGTTTCGAATGAGGTGTAACAGAAGTTTTAGACATCACCATCGATCCGAGATAATTCACACACACAGCTTGTGATTAGGTAATTAGACACTAGTGTACAGTTAATACGTGCAACTACGGTCAATACCCACAACACAGTGTACAAACGATGCAGCGATGGACATATCAGGTCATGCTAAAGATAACAAGGTATCACGTTTCATTACTGTACTGTCTGCATTTTGTAGCGACACGAACAAATCGTCACTTGCAAGCAACGGAAAGTTAACTTTTTCAGATGGCCGCACGCGGTTTGGGGCAAGTCTTCAATGCCTTTAATTAGTTTAAAAGTTCCAAAACTAAGGATATGTGTGATATGCAGCATGAATGAATACAGTGTTAGAAACTGACAGGAAGCAAATCATTAACATGAACATAAAGGATTCATCTACTGTGTGAGTATGTATGTAAGCAGGGGTGGCCTCGAAATTGATATTGCTGCCGGGCCACAGTGAAAGTTTGTACCCAGTTCTCTGGCCTCAACACTTACGGCTATCCTACACTCTGGACGATAATGGTTCGGTCATTCAATGAATTCATTAATTCATTTATATGTTTATATTGTATGGTTGGGAGGAATGCATCGCTTTGATATTAACCTTTCGATATATAACCTAATATAAGGTTCTGTCACCCTGTGCTTGCTTTTAGGGTTTTAAAAACTCTTAAGGCTGAAGATGTGAGTGGGATGCTATGTGCCCACCTGTGCATTGTAAAGAATATATTAAGAAACTACAGAAGTGTGAACAAAGTATATCCTAAGCCGGAGAACTAAAAATCATGAATGTTTTACCATAAAATTATTCTCTCTTTGTAGTATTTGCTGCTGAGAACAAAGCTTTGCTGTAGTAGCTATGGTAATTGTTTTATGCCATAACCACTAAAACTCATTAATTGCTCATTCATCTATGTAAGACGTGTGTAAATAACCCACTGTACATAAATGACAATTGCAAATCTGAATACTTAACTTTCTATCTTAGTACAGCAAATATATACTAGTTTTTATTTTGCATGATAAAATAATGTCTCTTTTTTGTTCTTACAATATATATTATAACTTCAGCACTCCGTGGTATGGCTTCTTCAGGTAACAAAATTTATCAAGAAATTTATTTTTGGCAGGGAACCGTTTCCTTTCTGCTTAACAATTTTTGGTCGCAGGTGGCAGGCAGCAAGGGATGCATTTCAGCACAGCACAGCAATATACTAACAGTTTCAAGTGTTGATCCTTTACCCTGCAGTTTATGCCTTCAGCAATGTCTACTTCTGATATTAGAGGGCGCTCCTTCAAAATACAATTTTGTTTTAGTTACTGATTGTGCTTACAACTCTAGTACTCATGGATATATGCACTCTCAATCTCTTCCCCAAAAAATAGCTTCAAGTTTTCAAAGCTGATGGAAAATTAACATAAAAGTACCGAATTGATTCGCACTTGAATTAAAGTTAATTAAAAACCAAACAGAATCTTTTTTTGCACAATATAAGCCAAGACTAGAACTTTTTTTTCACAATCTCATTTTAATCATAGGGAGAAGGGGAAAAAATTTTGGAGAGAGAGAGATTGTAATAATTAAACCGAGTATGAATTAATATGAGTTTCTTATACACTCAGACAGCATTGAGACAAAGTTAGAAAAGCCAATAATGTTGAATCAAGCAGCTGTATATGGTGTGTTCATTCATGGATAATGAAAGACTGTACAGTTCCATCTGTTTTACAGGTTTAGCAATAAATTGATGTTTCATGGAGAATGCAAAAGACCTTTAAAAAGTAAGGAGTTGAAAGCAGCTCCTGATAAAACAAAAGGTTACCACAGAATTTGGGTCCATAAAATTAGCCGTATATTGGTAATTTTTAATAATTTGTATAACCGTGGTCATTAAAAAATGGAATTTGTTTTCTCGGTTAGATAATTTTCTGCCAATTTGTCAACTTTTGATATTTTACAGTCTGTATACTGGTACCTGAATAGGTATATTAACTAAGGAGATGAATTGATATTACAATTATGTCTTTAGAAGAAGTAAATTTTGGTAACAATACTTTGGCAAAACCTCTCTTCTTATATATTTTTTCAAATAATTTTTAGTCCATGCAGATACCTTGAAATAGTGTTCTAGAGTGAAATTTGATTCTTATAAGTTGATTCAACTTATAAATAGTCATAAAAATAATATAGATAGTCATAAAATGTCACATGATAACCACCACTGGGTAGTTTATAATCTTATCAAATTCTGTTCATAATGAAATAACACTGATAGCAGTGGTACAGTTATGACATAAAACTAATCGCTAATAAACCACGAGCAGGGTAAATTGTTTCAAAATCTCTTTGTTTTCAACTTATAAATAGTCATAAAAATAATATAGATAGTCATAAAATGTCACATGATAACCACCACTGGGTAGTTTATAATCTTATCAAATTCTGTTCATAATGAAATAACACTGATAGCAGTGGTACAGTTATGACATAAAACTAATCGCTAATAAACCACGAGCAGGGTAAATTGTTTCAAAATCTCTTTGTTTTCAATCTTTCTTTGCACATTTACTTCCTTTGTTATACTTTTTTATAATTTGCTCATAATTAATTAACAATTGACTTGTTCTTGTATTGAGCATTTCAAGTCTTCATTTTGTTGTTTTACTCATGTGTTTAATCCTTCCTTTGCCTTTATTATGTTTATTTTGTTTTCAAAATTATTGCCTGTCTTTCTTTTTTGACTTTGTGTTAATTATTGCTTTATTGTTTTAATTTTCTTTGTTGTTGCTTGCTCTGTTTTATGTTCTGCTACACCCTTCTCCTGCATGTTTTATGTCTCTCTCTGTAGGGACGAGGAAGCTACCCCTGAGAGCCCTCTACTAACACCCATCACTGAAACAGATTCTGCACCCCTAATAGCCACCGCTGCCACTGTTGGGAAATACCACTCGGTGTCGGACATTAAGTATGCAAATTACACCTTTTTTCTTTTGCAATTCTAAATTTTCACTGACAATTTATTTCATTCTCCTAAGCTTACTTGTATTCCTTCTAAAGCATTGTCATGAAGAAAGTTTGCTGGTAATTCCCATTGTAAATATTGCCTTGTATGAAAAGAAAAAAAATTTGTTTATGCAAATATTCTGCTTTAAACTAAATATAGAGATATATATGGTGCTTGATATAACCTTTTGACCCATCAATAGAATCCTGGCTTCAACAAACGTTTCAAAATAGTTTTTAGCTCATTTATGACTCAAAAAATTTATGATAAGAGGCCTAGTTAATATTATATACTGTGATATCGTTATTGAAAATTCAACCAGCGAGAGGAGCATTTCTGTTTTCATGAGGATAAAACCTACACATTTCAATTTTTTTTAAATTTACAAAGCGGCCCTTGGAAAAAGAAAAAGTGGCATTGCCATCAGCATTATTTGAAATAATAAATATGAAGTGTCTCAATTCAAGGTCTTGATTAAGATAATTGAAAGATGGGAGGTTCGTGGAGAGGAAGTTTTCCTTTTTTTAAATGTTTTTCCCCTTTGATGACTTTACGATGGAATCAGTGTCGCCTTTTAACCTCTCAGTGATGACAATCACCATGGAAACAATGCAACTGCCTCAAGTTAAAAAGTAATCCATACTTTAAGTAGACATGTATAAACCTGACGAGTTTAAGAAGGAATGCAAGTTTAAACTTAATCTCTCACTTTTTTTTTTTTTTGCATGTTTTACAGTTCATGTGGTTTTAATTTTGCCCGTTGCTTTCTAATTCTTTGCTTTCTTTTTGTTTCAATTTTTCACTTTTTATTTAATTAACATTATTTTCATTTATGGTCATCTTACCGTATGCCTGTAAAAGAGTCGTTGTAGCAGTAAAAGTACATCAATACTTTGTTAACAAAGATTGTATTTCAGATAAAGCTGATCAGGAAAATTGGCTGGAATTGAAGACTAATTTTCTTTAGTACATAGTAACCTTAATTTGCAAGAATGCAACATTATATATGCTGATACAAGGTTTGGCACCGTTAGGATGATAAATAAAAGCTTCTAATTTTGGAAATAAATATCTAATAAATTTGAGCCAAGGAAAGCATGCTGTCTTTCGTAAAACATGTATTTTGCACCACCAATGATGCGGAAGTTTCATTGAACATGAATTCTTCCCCTTAATTGTTGGTCATATATATATAATATTATATATTTTATACATTATATTATATATAATATCATACTGAGAATATTTCATTTATCGCATTCAAGCGATAAATGTTAAAAAGTTTAAAATCACCCAAACTTTCTTGATTATTATTGATGTAAGTCCTCAGTGGAGATAAATAATTCCAAACATGAAATAAGTTTGGTATCTAACACGTAACCTGAAGCTGTAGTATTTGTAATTATTCTCTTGTAACACAGGGATTTGTAACATGCACTTGCTTCCCTCATATACATACATGCTTCCTAAAGAGGAAGGAGTAATCAGGGCCTGGATGGATGGTAGCCACACCCCCTGTATAAAGACTTGCCCAAAATTTGAGCGTAGTATTAGAGGATTAATGCATATATGTATATGAGGTACAGTATATTGAGTGGTATACAAATTCCCAAAACAGGTAAGTGGGTTTGGGGAGTTAATAAGGTAGCTTTGTTTTCTATATATTAGTTACTTAAATTTGATGAACCCCTGGGCTTTTGTATATCCTGGTTCCTCCCCCTTCCATCCCCCCCCCCCCACGGTACACTTTGCCTTTCATTCTGTATGCTGTTGGCATATTACAGTAATTGCCACAAACTTTTAGATAATTTACCTAAACTTGTACCTTTGCCATGTGGGTGTGTTAACAGTTTGACGTGATCTTTAAATCTCTCGGTTTTAACAAAGAGGATAGCAACTTTTTGGCAATTGAAGCCAGGCGTAATTGGTGAACAACCGTGACCTGATACCTTCGAGAATCACTGAGGTCTCCAAGGTGTCAATTTTTGGATACCCTCGTTCATGTGTAGGAAGACACTTATGGTAAAGTTAGTGCTCTTTAGTGAACAAGAGTGACCAGAAGAAACTGGGAATGTTTGAAGGAGTCAAATTGAAAATATATGATAGACGCTAAAGTATATCTTGTCATAACATCTGATGACATTCAGGTAATTTAAGCCGAAGAGGATATGGGATGTAAGCTAGGGAAGGAATAGGCCAAGGGAAAAGCTCTGGGAAAAATGTTATAAATACACCCCTCCTTCCCCCCCCCCCCCAAAGAAAAAATGACCAGGACAGGAAGGGTAAATGGAGAAGTGAAGAGAACTCAAGAGAATGCAGAGAGTAGGAGAGGGTTGGATTGGGATGAAAAAGATGAGGGACAGATGGAATTGGGAATGTAATGTCACTCTTATCCAATGGTGTGATGAAGTGGCAGGTTGGTATTGGGATGGGATGGGTAAGAGACAATATGATATATGCTCTGAGAGCTGGTTACTAGGCCCAGTGCATGCACTTCACTATCCACACCCTACTTCCAAATGCCAGCAGATTGTCATTCTAAGTACCAAGTATCACCATGGGGCTAAATATACTAATTCTTTATTAACAGCTACTCAATATGCCATTCAGCGGTAAACATTAACCTATCAAATTGTTCCAATCCCCGAAAACATAAGCTCCTAGTTACAAACATACCTTGATATGTGAAATGGTAGCTAATATTGAATAGAAAAAAGATTATACAGATACTCAACATTGTACCCTCAACATCACCCCCCTCCCACCCCCACCCCCCCACCAAACAGGTTCTGATTAATGAACTGTGTAATTCGATTACCTCAGAAGTTGACCAATCACACCTTTACATTCCCTTAACCGTATACTTACTATAGTAAATCCTATACAAATTGATTGATACAAATTGATGATGACATCAGTTCCTCAGTGCACACCTTTATGTTTATGTTAATCCATTATTTTTTTAAATTCTAACCAAAATACGATGTGCTAACTGCATACATGTAAAGAACAGGGTACTATAGGACGACATTCCTAAACACCATTTGTTCTGGAAGATTTTGAAAACGATTGTGGACATGTCATTTGAGGTCTTACATTTTTTCCCATTCAGTTTTTTAAGTTACATCTGAGCTGAAACTGACCTAAAGATCACTTTTAATTGATGAAGATCCGCTGTGTAACGGGTGATTTCTCAAAGACATAGAATTGTTATAGACTTACAACCTGGTTTGATGACAGTGTGTTTGAATCATGGTCTACAACATATCAAAACTAATTTTGTGCCTAAAATTCATCCTATAAAGATCGAAAAATAGCAGGTTAATATGTAAATTCAAGTTGCAAAAGAGTGTACTCCCCTTCAGTTAAATTGTACATAATAAATAGAATATGTCTCAAGATGCAACTCTATAGAATCCTGATAGTTTCATACACAGAGTTGTATAAATCCTAAACAAACACTGAATACATTTAAAATTGAATAAAACTTTCATTTCTCTCATCTTGGATTGTGAGTAAATTTCCTCTAAATGATTAACGCCCCCCTCCCCCCCTTCCGCCCCCACCCCCAGGTAAACATCCAATGGCTTCTATAACAAACATTGCATATTATCTCCATTTGTCACTAGTTTTAATTCCTGCCCTAAAGCATACAGTTAAACCCTTCGGCTTGCATTCATCACACTATTATGCACTATTCTGTATATATATATACAATCAAAGTACAAGCTAAATCCATCCGTCTCATCAATCACTCGATGCAGAAGCGAGCACTCAGCCCAGTTGCAATTTTTTTCATCACATTGCAAAAGCTCTACTTTTACCAAATTTCATTAATGGCTTTTAATAAGTCCATTCCGGTGACATAGAGACTTCCATCTCGCTCATTTTGGCGGGATATCATGATTTCATTGTCGAAAAATCTGCCACCATTCGACTGCCAGATGTAACAGTTGGGTCATTGTTCTCTGATAGAGCAGTGTAAATACTAAGCCCTTTGTGCGTCGGGTGTTACACAGGCATCGTACCCTCGTTAATTAAAAAAAAAAAAGGCTATTTTTGCCAAGTTTAGCACGAAAGATGTAATGAAAGGTTCTTGCTAATCATTTCTCTAAAAATCTCATCGTTTTTAATTGGAAGCTTCTCACAGCATGTAGTATCTTATAACAGCATATGTTAGTATTAATATAGCTTCGTGCGGCCGATTTCATAGCATCAATGAAAATATTTGGGAAGGAATAACGAGACTGGTTTTTTTTAACGTTTGTAACATCGTGTTTATTCCTCGTCGGATCTCGCACTGCCGTGTGACGATGCCGTTCTAGTTTGTTAGAGTAGTCCGTGCCACGTCTGTCGTTCTAGGGAGTAGAGTAAAACTGTTCCGTTTCACCGTCTCTAGGATCAATGAGGGGGTTTTCAAAATGGAATGGGATTGGCCAGAATTGGGTTTAGTAGAGCTGTTCGAAGATGCTCATCAGAAATTTGAGCATCTGGTTTATGGGGACTGCACAGTGCAGGACTGTAGTACCTGTTGCAAGACAAACGGGTAAGTCATGGATCGATTTGTATTTGTGGATCGTTGATGTGATCTTTGGGAATAACTCAGGGAAAAATTCATTTGTTTTTTTTTTGTCGGGAGATCGGCAGAATCTGTGAGTGCAAGGAATTAATGATCGAAATGCATAATTTTGCAACGATAATATAATGATTCGTTTGATATTTATTTTATGGAATTCTTAAGGAATTTCGTAGCTCTGTCAACTTGCAGAGCAGGATTTTCCTTGGACAAAGTGTCGCAAACGTTTTATCGTTGGCAAAGTTATGCTAATTAATGATCACTCAAAGATTCTTCCAATTTCTAGGAGCTGTTTTGAATTTATTGCTCTATAAAAATATACAGTGTAATTTCTTCTGGTGTTTTAACTTGTTGCATGAAAACAATTGTCAAATCAGACAAATGTAATTGTGATGAAATGCTGTGCTGTGCTCAGCATCTAGCTTTGTCTAAAGTGCAGAGTTTATTGTATATAGAGAGACTGACCTCAGCTTCAGTTTATGTAAAACATTAACAAAACCCTACTGAGATTTTAACTTGTTGCCTACTGCATTGAATGCCAACATAAGGACTGTATCCCAATTTGCATAGATTATTTAATTAAACAGTTTGATATTATAGACTGAGCAAGAGTAGTAGCCACATTCAAGAATATTTCATCTACTCCTTTAAATTGAAGAGTTTAATCATTTTAATTTGGTTAATTGCCATTTAAGTTATTGCATATATTAAATTAGATATTCCACATGGATAATCAAGCCACTACGATACTTGCCAAATAATATCAAGAATTAGGCTTTTCTTGGTGTAATGGAACCGACCGATGGGATACTACAGATGAAGCTCTATTTAAAGTCCACAGTTGGAAGAGATTGTGTTCATTCATCTATCATTCATGCATTTTATTCAACACTTAATAGTTTTGGATAAAGTTAACTGTTTTAATTAAACAAATACTAGTCGAATACAGTCCTTATGTTTGCATCTAAAAATGTAAATATTTGCAAGATGGGATGCATCTGCTGAAACACTTGGCATACAGTTCTTGCACGTTTTTGGATGGAGCCGTCACATTTTGTGATGAAATTTAAGAAGACTGTAGTTTTATTCAATATGAAAAATATTTCAAATTGTAGAGCAAAAGATGGAAGTTTCAATAATTATAATTTTTCTGTTCATAAAGCTGAGCGATGCATTTGTTTGAAAAGAAAGTACAGCTAAATTACCAAAAATTAGGTTTCCTCTTATGGTTTTTTGAGTTGTCAGTTAAACATCTCGAATGGCCAAATCCGGCTTTATCTCCTTGACCAAATCTGCTTAAAGTAGTATGTTGCATTTGTCAAATTCAAGGATGATCAATAGGCACAAAATTAATTTTAATATTTTGTAGGCAATGAGAAATCACTGCTATCAATTCAGATTGTTATTCTCTGCCACATTTAAAGTTTTGAGAAATATTCCTTAAAGTTTCTGAGACTGATCAATAAAAGTGACTGAACTACTTAGTTTAACACACAGACCTATTAGGTCAGTTAATCCTATGCTACACAAAAGTCAATGGAAAAAAAACCATCAAGACTTATTTAACATGTTTAGAATCCACTACAAATTTTAAAGAACAGTTATTGTTGAGTGTCATCCAAGCTTGGTGCTCTACTGTTTATATAAAGTTAGAAGAAAAAAATGTCATGTCTCAGTTAAAATTATAATTAATATGCAAAGAAATATGTTCTTAAGTATTTGTATGACCAGCGAGCAGCTCCCTTGGTTGGACTATAAATGGCACTTACGAAAGAAATAATGGTTGTGTCAAGAAGAACAAAAACTAAAATGCTAAAAATATTGGTCGTTTTTGTATAGACTGTAAGAACATTTGATACTGGTAGATATATTTTGCAAATTATATCCACTGAACTCTTAGATTCTTCCATTCTTCCAGTGTCTTCAAAATTCCTGAAACCCATTGGAAAGTTTTTTGAGGGACACTTTTGGTCACACTCCATAGTTTGTGAACTGCCCGCAGTATAAAATCATTTTCATATTCCCAACATTTTGTCTTTGGATATTTTACAGACAAATGACTCATATACATGCATAGTAGATGATGGCCAATATCTCTGATGCACATAAAATTATCCATCCACCTGACTCTGTTAATTGTCACCAGAGCCTCTCAATTCTAGTTAATGTACAAAATGTAGGCTTTCTATATATATATAGACCAAGGACTTATGGCAGCATTATTGATGGGAGCGAAAAAAGATGTTTTGTTACTTCGAAGTTGGATCAATGATCTTACAGGGAAATTCACAATTGATGTTTTAGCTTAATGGTACCGTGTTTTATATGTCATATCTGAGTCATATCTACTGTTGCTGCATATACTTTTATATTTGATAACTACGATAAATAAAAGATGAAATGACTTTTCGTGCCTAAAAGCTTGCGAGAAACAAACTCAGGTCTCATGTTACAGTACAAATATTATCGTCATTAAAGCTGAAACTAATATGCATATAATTAAGAATTTAATTTTTAATCACTTTGGATTAATTTGATCCAGGTTTTAAAAGAAAATATTGCTCTGTTCTAGTCTTTGCCCATTCTTTTGTTTTTGTTGAGTGATTTCAACAATGCAATGATGTAGGAAAGTCCATTGACTGTATGTAAAGAATGTTGTGGATGTTGCTTTAACATTTAGCTATTGGTATGAAAGCATGTCTGTGGTATATCATGCTACAGTGTATCTGGTGGAGACTATAGCTTGTCCTTGGCTTAATAAAAATAATAATAATAATCAGCCGTTATTTTTAGGAGGCTTAAGCGACCACAAATGTGGGAGAAACCCGCATGGGCTTATGGATTAAAACTTACAAGTCGGGTGGGTTCCAATTCATTATTTTGACTTGAATCTTTTCATTTTTAAAAAGTCATTTCAGATGGGAAAACCATAGATTGCTCTTGGATGAAAAAAACCCACCTTACTATGACCCAGTTTATCATGGCTTAGATATAGAAAAGTATGCCATGTTAGTATTTCAAATAATGATGTGTACATTTTGAAAGAAAAAGAAATATTTTACAGGAATAGTTATGATATTATGTGTGGTATTTAGTTTAGTGACTTATTATTGCTGTGGAGCAGAATGACCCCATTCTGATGTCAGTACATGAATGGTATAATCAGGTGAAGAAAGAGAATGGGTGGAATTGAATATTTAGCTAGGCTAGCTTAGCTTTAACTCGGCTGATGAGTAGCTTAATCGCACTGTGTGCAAATGTTTCTTTTTCTCAAAATATAATAAATAAATAAATCATTATAAAATGACAAATTAAATTGCATTCAAATTATATATATGTATATATATATTATAAATATATATATAATATTATTAATAATAGT